>AWOL01S0009815.1:412117-448817 GCA_000715115.1 Nicotiana otophora
AGGGTTTCATAACACATTATACCTATGCGTTTCATAGACCGTCCATAGGGTTTCATAACACAATATACCTATGCGTTTCATAGACCGTCCATAGGGTTTCATAACACATTGTACCTATGTGTTTCATAGACTGTCCATAGGTTTTCATAATACATTGGAAACAAAAGTATAAATACATACATCTCATAACCTTTCACACCACATATCACCTAATCCGTACTTTCAACCACTTACAATATTATTGTTTCATTGACTCTCTTGGCCATACATATGATTTTTTATTCATGGCACAATGGCCGTATTTAATATTCCACACTTTCATTTCTTCCCTTTCATAGATCATCATCATAATTATCAGCAAGTAGAATATTCCGGAAATCACAACTTTAAATTTATTAGTAATGAAGGCTTTAAACACAATCGATTTCTTTCCAATAAATGGAGTAAAATGATTGGCAGTCGAAGCACTAAAATCATACACAATTTCCACTCATGAATTTGTTAGAATGCAAAACACATTAAAAAAGACTTACAAAGCATAGCATTAGCTAAAACAGCCACATATGGGCATCACTTGAGTTCATAAACTTTTAGCCGATTATATTGTCGAAGTCAATTTTAGAATAGTTGAGTCAAAGCTCATTTCATAATCTTTCTCATATTATTTCATTTTATTGACACCATTGGTCACAAGTATAACTTTCACTATTGGCACGTTGGCCACACTTTATATTCCCAATTTATTGATTTCACTTCCAACCATCTTTATAGGTTATCAACAATAAGACATTCCCAATCAAGAGTTTAGGTACACATATGAGCAATTAAAAGTCTTAAGAATATTGAGATTTTCTCACACAATTTGGCATACTAGCTTTCATTTGAAATACGATTCAAGCCACCACATTTTAATACACAACCCATACTTTGAAACTCATGAAAACATTATGGAATTCAATTCCAAGAGAGAAAGTTTAGCCAACATATCTCAATTGAGCTTTCCATAAATTACTAAAACGTTTCGAAAATTCTAGCAATCCTAATCTATTTGAGACATAACAAAATTGAACCATAATTAGGAAGATATTCATGTTCTCAGCTCATTTGAGCATTTTATCAAACACTAAGTGTGGATTAAGGTTCAAGGTCCTTTTATGGAGGATTCCATCATCCCACAACTCAATCTTTACCATTTGTAGCTCAATAATTTTTCTACACCCTTTGATAACACATGCATGTAAAATAAACAACCCTCTTGCCCAGAAATTATCTTACTTATTACCCATTTCTAGACAAAATTCAAAATTGAGGGTTAGGGTGTAGAATCTTACCTCTAGGATAAAGACCTAGTGTGTTTCCCTCCTTAATCCTCCAAAACTTAAGCAAGAATTGAAGAATCAATTATTAAGGAACACCTTCTCACTCTAGGGCACTCTCTCTCACTCTAAAATATTAGATTATACCTCAATAATGACCCAAAGAGTATATTTAACAAAATAGGGTCGGGTTTTAAAAACCCAAAAATGAAGCTCCGAAACAGGTTCTGCGGTCGCATATGCGACCGCATAATGGTTATGCGGACCACATATGGGTCGCATAATTAGTATCCAAAATGACCAAAAATCTGCCTGAGTCTGCGGTCACTATGTTGTCCGTATAACTATTCTGCGGTCACATTGTACACCGCATAACAGTTATGCGGTCGCATAGTCGACCGCATAATTGCTTTCAACTGACCCAATTAACTGTCTCACTCTGCGGCCATTATGCGGTCCGCAGAGTGATTCTGCGATCGCATAATGGACCGCAAAAATACACTTTTCTGCCAAATATTTTCCTTTACTTTTCCGTGCATTGTTCAACCCAAAAGGTCCGAGCCACGGCGAGCTTGCGAGCCGCGAAGAATTTCTGTAATCCTCAACACGTAAGCCTAGTCCGGCACCATGAAACATTAGTTTCTTTGCAAATTTTACCGGGCTTTACACTTAAGTACTTCAAAATATTTTTTGGGGTGTTACAGCTCGCTCATAGGCACTCGGCCATACTAGGCTCTGTATCTCGGCCAATTGGGCTCTCTCATAGGTGCTTGGCCATAATAGGCTCAGTATATAACTTACCATCTAATCAGAGGTTGCCCAATAGGGGCCTTCTCACCGATTATAGCTCGATAGTGGTGAAAATACTCAAATATTGTATATCTAAATGAACAAGAAACGAGAAACCTATTTTAAGGTCAGAAGCGTGTTAATACTTTGCCTTGAGCTAATGAAATAGGATAACGTAACCAAGTAACACTTGTTTTATTTTCAAACTGTATGCTTCTAGTTGAAAACAAAAGAAGCAAAGGCTATTATGCATACCAAAGAACATTCGCACTTTTGTCATGTAATAGAAGGACCTGCATTTCTTAAATACTGATTTTAATATCCATCTTCAACTAAGAGTAATGCAGACTCAGTCCCCACAAATAACCTCTTTACATACAACTAGATGTTGAATCTGCGAGCTAGGTAGAGTCCATAAACAAGTATATATAGAACCTCTTCTCTCTTGACTGGAAGAAGACAGTACTCAATTGAATAAAAATTCCCGATAAGGAGAATACTGTAATTTATGAGACTAGGATAATGTATATTAATTCGGGAGTATGAACTTCTCTTTATGCCTCATTATTAAACACATGTAGTTATGAGATCATGCCAAAATGAAGGAAGGGCTTAGCCTTAACATACCTGAGCCGACTCTCTCAACAATCCTTCCAACACACGGCAATTGCGATAACATGTAACGGCAGATAGGAGTAGGGAAAAACTCCATTTAATGTTCTTGAGAAAGATTGTACCGTGCTCTCTTAGAATTACAAATCGCGTCGCTATTACACAGTATAATACATCGTGTGAAATTTTGAAGTTTTAATAACGGATCCGTATGAATTCATTCCTAGAAAAATGAATGAATGAATCTTAGGAATGCCACCTTTTATGTGACTTTAAGAGTCACCATCTCTTAATACAAGGGCTTCCACGTTGATGGTTATCCTTATCCAATAATTAACCACGAATCACCTTAATTAAGTGATAATCTCCCCCTAAAATTAATAATTACCCGATTATCTATATAATTAAGAATTATCTCAAATTACTTATAATACTACTCACTTTTAACACATATTATACACCTTACTATCATGGCCATGTGGTACCTTGTATGGTATTAGTTCATAAATATCGGGTATTTTAGTTCGGACCATATTTTATCCCAAAATGTCAAACTTTGACGAAATTCCTTTTCTTCGATGTGCTTACCTCTCACCTTCACGAATTACTGATCACTTGTTTGAAATAGCATAATGCTTATAATCGCAAAGTTATCTCATTTCCGAACTTTACATCGATTAACTTACGACGAAAAGTTTACATACGAAAATGCGGGATGTAACATCAGTCCCCCCTCTGGAACATTTGTCCTCGAATGTTGACTAATGTATTTATCATTTTCATAACCTATGTCTTCTAAATACTTTAGTATTGTCCTTGCCATCTAGGCAACTGTTTTGTGCATAAATCCAAAGGCCTGGGTATTCCCCGCTTTAGGCCTCTTTCTTACACCATGACTTGTGGTCGGAATCCTTCAAATCTCGTAACTGTCGCTACCTTCTGTCATGTAGCCTATATGACTCTGACCTTGTAAATGTACCTATGAGACTCTTCTCTTTTTTTTTCATTCAACTTTTAGCCAATCTCTAGGCTTCACTTCGTAAACATATAGAGAGCTTGATAAGATATACCTATGGGCATCTATGAGTATACTGAAGTTCTTCACTCGATACTTTGTTTAACTTACGAATATCGTTATACCTTATTTCATAGGTCCATTTATCCATCTGTATGAACTTACTGCCATAACTCTTACTTTGATTTATCGTTACTAAGGTCTGCTACCAAACTCCAGGTTACTCTCGTGCTTATCCTATATGTATAAATCTAAGTCCTTTAATGCTTCCTCATTACTGTTCATCTTAAGAATGGTGGCCTAATCTCATCTCATACTTTGTGACTTTTGTCCATCCATTGTTGATTCAACTCAATATTGATCTACAATTTACCATTGATAACTTAACATTTCTTACGTAATATATTGTCACTAGGGCTCACGTCTCATTGGGGAAACATCTGAAGTGATTAGACTGATCCACCTAGGGGCGATACTATACTTCAATAACCATATTTCATAGCATCCCAATGTGATTCTCCTTATGAGGGTATTTTAATCCTTTACAATTCATCAAATCATTACTCAATCGAAGGCCCAAACGTCATCCTTTATATATCACAATTACACCCTTATTCTATTACTAGGGCAGCATTCCATCTCTTTTAAATTCTACTAATGTTAGACTCCCTTGAGTATATTCTGTCTATACTGAACTTTCTATAATTCTTGTTCTCACGGGCTTAATTCCGAGGACTTATCCCTTCGCGTCACCTTCTCACTTGTCGTTTGTTATTCTTACTTTTGTCTTACTAAAACCTTGTCGCTTTACCATACTTTAGCTTGCGACTTACACATATCTATTTATATTACTCGCGACCTTCCTTCAACTTGCTTGTACCATAGATTTCCTTGTGTTATTCTGGAACATCAAGCGAGACATTGCATCGTCTCTAACTCTTATTTACTTTCTTAACTAGTCCTCTCGATAACTAGAAACCATAGGCTGGATGATATGCCACTCACGATGCCGCTATAATTACCGGATACTGAATCCCAGTGCTTCTAGTCTTCTATCCAAAGTATAGACTATTCAGAATCATCTACACATGAGTATCTCATACGTTGTTCACATTTACCTTATTTGCCTTAAAATCTCACATCACATCTTTTATTTATTTCACAACCTCCTTTCCACATAGGTATAATTTACATCCATAACTTAATGCTCTATTATAATATTTGCACCTCTAGTGCATACACAATCCGGTGGGAGCTTCATACTGACTTCTTATGAGCATGGTACTCTTCTAACTGGCTTTCTCGTAGAGCCATTATAGAATATGGTTGTTGTATTATCTCTCTTGTACCTCTAATATTAAGAGTGATTATGCTATGGTCTCAATCACAGTTTCTGTAAGTTTCTGTGTCCAGTAATCACACTCCCGATTTACTTCATTGATGTAACTCTTTAGTTTCCTTTTCCTTCTAATTAGCTTTTATGTAGGCTTAAGCTATCTTCTGATCTACAGCTCATGGTATTATTTATTATTTTAGCCTTTCATGGACGCTTTGAAATAGCCATGATACAATCTTCTAACAATTCAATCTGTTGTTTATGACTTGGACTCAATTCTTTCTTTTAACTTATACCGGAGTCTTCTATAGCTGTATGATTGTCAACATATATGCTATATGGATAATACTCCGAACTCTTAAGTGCGTTCATCACGTAAGTATCTCTGGATCATTAATCGAATAATTCCTTTCGTTCCTTCTCAACTTTCTTTAAATGCAAGTAATTTTTTTTCCTGGTCGTCCTGCCACTTGTTGCATGAATACTTGGCTTATCTTAGTGCCCACACATATAGGAATACCATACAACCCATATGATCTTGAATATCACCTTTTGGTTTTTTTTCTTTCCGTTAATTAGCCACGATAGGTGCCACTTTCTTATGGAGTGCGTACAATGTTGTTATGAGACTTGTTGTTACAAGACCATTTCCTCTTTGGGTCATTGTGCTTAGGTTGAATCCTCCTTCCTTACTTCCTCAGCTAGTCTTTCATTGTAGTACTTAGGGAGGACCCTCAGATTCTTGCAGAGCTGCGAGCTTATCATATCATATTTAATTTTTGATGTTCGTACTCACCTATAATTATCCTTAGTTATTTACCTCCATGCTTATGTGCTCGTACAATTGCTTCTGAACTGAAGTTTTGACTATCTTCCCAGTGGGACTCTCTTTTATTTTCGTAACACTCATACGGTGCCTTTAACTACCCCAACTCCTTTCTGAATATTTCTCAAGGATCACGATGTCATATCTGCGAGACTGAATTTCCCATGTTGGGGTTCACTACGTTCATCTTGCATGATCTGTTGATTTGTCTGTAACCTCTTGTCTAGCCATGACTAGGCTCTTCCTGAATAAACTGCTAACTACTCGTTGGCCCATTCTCATATCAATATTCTGCATAATCTTTCTTGGGTTATTTTCTTTGTCTTAACTTACGTCTCGCACTGGCTCCTTATTTATCAAAAATATCCCGCGCCAGAACCCTTACTTCCTCTCCTTGACATCGTGCTTACATAATGTTCTGCAATCGTAGCATATCTATTGGATTTGGATAAGTGCAATTCCGTTACTTTCTCATTTTTTTGCATTCTTCCTTCATCATTCCATAGTTACTAGAACCACTTAATTCTGACTTAATGCCACATCACCCATATTCCCCCCTTAGGGGAGTACTAAGAGTTGGAGCCACAAGGATCTACCTATAGATGCTTTACCTCTTTCCTCTTTGGCATCTTTTCATATCATCGATGACCCTTGCTTGCCTTGCGGTATTCTTTCTGTATCAAGGATAACTATATTTCCTTACTCTTGAGGGTGACACTTAGTGTAACCGGCACATACAGTCCCTTAAGCTTAACTTTGCTCACATTGCTTGCTTTAGGGAAGTGTCTTCCTGAATGACCATTCTCTAAATCTTTCACGAATCTTCTTCTGTTGTCTATTCTATTATCGCTGGAACAAAATCTGAAATTCTCATAATGTCGACCATTATCAAATCACTCGATCCCTAATCCATGTTTAGTTTATCTTGTTCGCCACCCCATACTGATTTCTATACTATGAAGGTCTAGCTTTTCCCTCTGGTAATCACGTTAGAGTCACGAACTTATTTCTCGAAATAAGAATATGACTTTATGGCCTATACTCTTTTGTTGTCTCAAGTCCTATCACCTCTTGTTTCTTCATTCACCTGAATATAGACTATATTATACTGTCATTGTTTTTTGATCTACCGTTTTCATCCATGTAACACACCTTACTCATAATGCTTCCTTATCTCTCTCCTTATTTCCCCGCTAATATTTCTGTCTATCACTTTCTTTTGAAAACTTCAACAAGACATTCTTTTGCTTTTAGATCCCCTTGCTTCATCCATTGGCTCTTCGGGTAGCCTAGAATTCTCGCCCTACTAGGGACGAGAGCCATACTAAGGTAATATTTATTCCTTCCAGGATTCCAGTGTCTGTCTTTGAATATTCTAGTATTCATATCTAGTTGTACTATTCTAGAGTGTACCACCTGGGTGTCTCACAAAGAGATCTAATAGCACATTTTCTATATCCTTCGGAAATGTGAACTAAGGCAAACAATCCACTCACTATTTCGGGTTACTCTAACCTAAGCCGGATCCTGATATCCCGTCCTTCCCTTAAACTACACCTGTTAGCCCCCATAGGGCATAACAGAAATAGGTCTGGCCAATTGTACATACCTATGTTACTGTTGAAGGTAACTCAAAATACTTATATCTCTCTTCCTGAATTGTAGATAATATTCTTCTTTACTAACTGGGTACCTCGTACCCTTCTTCACCTTGCTTCTTTTACTTGTTGAAATTTGTATCTATCTTCTAAAACTCTCATTGCCTTTCACCATAGGGGTGGATAGATATTCTTGCCTTAAGGCTCCTTATCAAGAAGCTTGCACATCGTAGTATCCCCATATTCTGCTGGAGACCTTACATTTACTCATCATAAGCATGATGCAAAATCGAGTTCTTCTGACTCAATTCTTCCACAACCATATTCAATCCCTTACCAATCGTCTTTGTAGATGTCAGTATCGTTGTATTACGAATATAATAGAATTTAGAAATTTTAATTTCTACGACTGAGCTCTACCACATGATCTAGAGTAAGAAGAAAGAGTGACATTCCCAAATACCCTATAGCCTCCTGCTTATAAGTGTGGTTCACAACACACCCATAAACAAGACTCTACTAGACACGACGTGTAGACTCCCTAGGACATAACTGCTCTGATACCACTTTTGTAATGCCCCGAACTTGGGGGGGCGAGGCCAGCACCCAGTGCCTCACGTATCCTTGCGTACCAACTTGCGACTAAGGGATTTGGAACATATAATGCCATACTTTGGCCATGTACCACATTTTAAGACAATTGCGAATGCTCACTAAATATGAATACAAAGCTGGGCCGACAAGGCCGTCATAACTACTACAGCTGGCAAACCAACAAAATATACATAAAAGGCCTATAAGAGCAACATACTGCATTAACTGACATGATATGTCTACAAGCCTCTACTGATGGATATATTATGATTGGAACAGGCCCCCGACCTACTCATAACATATATAAATATATACAAAGATGTACGTAAAGCTCTACACCCGGCAACTCCGAAGGGCATGGAGCTTATCGATCAAGCTGGACTCGGGCAACACCTAATGAGGACGTCTACCCGTCTGTCTGTCTGAACCTGCATGCATGAAATGCAGCTCCCTCAGAAAAGGGACGTCAGTACGAAATAATGTACCGAGTATGTAAGGCAATATACTGAAAGCTGAAACTTAATAAATAATATAATAACTGAAAGTAACTGGGAGTCAAAGATAATCTGAAGATATGCTTACCTACTGATACTAACTGAGCTCTCTCAATATAGTAAGTAAAATAGTTGTCTGGCCCTATAAAGTTCAGTATATATATAACTGCTCTGCCGTAGTAGGGTCGCTCATATGCGCTCGACCATACTAGACTCTGTATCTTGGCCAACTGGGCTCGCTCATAGATGCTCGGCCAAAGTAGGTTCGGTATATAACTTACCATCTGATCAGAGGTTGCCCAATAGGGGCTTGCCCTTCGATTATAGCTCGATGGTGGTAAAAATACTGTAATACTGTATATCTAAATGAACAACAAATGGGAAGCCTATTTTAGGGTGAGAAACGTGTTAATACTTTGCCTTAATATAATGAAATTGGATAACGTAACCAAGCAACACTTGTTTTATTTTCAAGCTGCATGCTGCTAGTTGAAAACAAAAGAAGCATGGGCTATTCTGTATACCAAAGAACATTTGCACTTTTGTGTCACGTAATAGAAGGACCTGTATTTCTTAAACACTGATTTTAATATCCATCTTCAACTAAGATTAATGCAGACTCAGTCCCCACAAATAACCTCTTTACATGCAACTAGTTGTTGAATCTGCGAGCTAGGTAGAGTCCATAAAAAAGTATATACAGAACCTCTTCTCTCTTGACTGGAAGAAGATAATACTCAATTGAATAAAAAGTCCCGATAAGGAGAATACCGTAATTTATGAGACTAGGATAATGCATATAAATTCGGGAGTATGAACTTCTCTTTATGCCTCGTTATCAAACACATGTAATTACGAGATCATGCCAAAATGAAGGAAGAGATTAGCCTTAACATACCTAAGACGACTCTCTCGACAATCATTCCAACAAACGTCAATTGCGACAACATGTAACGGCGGATAGGAGTAGGGAAACAAACCATTTGATGTTCTTGAGAAAGATTGTACCGTGCTCTCTTAGAATTTCAAATCTCGTTGTTATTACATAGTATAATACATCGTGTGAAATTTTGAAGTTGTAATAACTGATCCATATGAATTCATTCCTAGAAAAATGAATGAATAAATCTTAGTAAAGTCCCTTTTTATAGTGGTGTGGCCCCACTTGGTAAGGCCTACTTTAGCCACTCAAATACCTCTTAAAATGCCACCTTTTATGTGACTTTAAGAGTCACCATCTCTTAAGGCATGGGCTTCCACGTTGATGGTTATCCTTATCCAATAATTAACCACCAATCACCTTAATTAAGTGATAATCTCCTACTAAAATTAATAATTACCTGATTATCTCAGATTACTTATAATACTACTCACTTTTAACACACCGTATACACCTTACTATCATGGCCATGTGGTACCTTGTATGGTACTAGTCCATAAATACTGGGTATTTTAACTCGGGCCGTATTTTATCCCCAAATGTCAAACTTTGACGAAATTCATTTTCTTCGATTTGCTTACCTCTCACCTTCACGAATTTACTGATCACTTGTTTGAAAGAGTATAATTCTTATAATCTCAAAATAATCTCATTCCCGAAATTTATGTCGATTAACTTATGACAAAACTTTAACATACAAAAATGCGGGATGTAACAGTTGCACGCCGCAACGGTATCATATTTGGATTGGTTTGCACGCCGCAATAATGTTATGTTGAGTACTATTCCCTATATCTATTCCTGCATATTTTGTTTCTCATCCTTTGAGAAGGGTTCATAACATCTGTTCGACCATTTTATTCGTTACACGGGCTGGGTAACTCTTTTCTAGAGTTCGTTCCTCCTTATGTGTCATATTCGAGTTGTAGCTTGTTGGCGCATTGATGATGTCATATGAGGTATGAGTCAGTGTCTGAGGTGGCTTATTGCCTGAGCATCATGTACTGGGTGAGACGAGATTATTGGACCTGAAATTAGTGCAATCGAATTTATATAAGGTACATTAAAGAGAAAATATCATTATTTAGTTCAGAATGAGGTAATGGTTCTTGTCAGGAGGAGAGACCCCATGAATTATTGATTCGACATGTGGTTATGAGTTGATACACGTCTTTTTCATCATGGCAGTATTGCGAGATTTGGAACAGGATTTATATGCGTCACGTTACATTCTCCCCTACTTAAACATATGTTCGTCCTCAAACGTGCCAAGAGTTGTTTCTAAGCCATCACATCACTATTCTATCTACCACGCACATACCCAGGGGTGATCCCACGCCACCCTATTATGAGTATATTGTATAGGCATGGTAACACAATCATAATTGAAAATCATTACCTCAGTCTTAGCCCATAAACCTTGGACTTCAATTTCCAACATTCAGAATTTCTTTTCAAGACTTGAATCTCACATCTACACGCTGTATGGGTTTGAACAAGCTGTATCAAGCCATAACCATAACCTTAGATAATATCACTTAACATACTACACAACTCTCATGCTCGCAACACCAGTTTCGATCACATTGACTACTCCAAAGTAACCGGGTAATAGTATTAAACCCCATATAAAACGAAACCTCGTTCTAAAAACTTCTTACACTGCTAATAATGGAGCACACACGTGAAATCTCATAACACCTTATCAGATCGACAAGCCATGGAGCTCTCCCGCCCCAACCAGAATCATAATCACTTTCTAAGCCGGCCTTCAATATTATCCTCCTAATATACTGTAATCAAACCTGATAGTATCTATTCTAGATCCAATGACCTTATATTATTAAACACAACAATCCCATTGACATGCCACACCAATACAACTCAATCCACAATTGCGCAACCTTGTACCCAAAATGGAAGATGTCTCAAAGTAGAGAACCGTATTGTAAGTTCAACAAGCACCACCACAATTATAATGCTATAAGCTCATTATATATAGTAGAACTAAGACACACAAATTTAATAACAGTAACCAACTCTTCTAGAGCTCACATTAACATCACTCGCACGGACAACTCACGTGCTATAGTATTAATATCTGAACCCGCACAGACAACTCACATGTCAATAATATCAATAATTCTAATATCAACAGTCTATTAACTAGGAGAGTACTGTAATACCAATGCACATTCGTAAATCAAAACACAATGCCCCTTTCAACCACACACCCTTCTAAGGGATTAGAGAGCAACTATAACATTCATCTAAATATATAACACTGACCATTCCGTCCAGAATTCGTGATCTTCCTTTCAACAATGAACTGCCACCTCGTACATATAAATCTAAATCCCGCACAACACACCACATCTATCATATGAAAAGCACAAGAATCTCATTATAAGCTCTGAGTCACCAGCAAATTACATACCCTATTAGTTGGATACTTTTCTCTTGCTTCTTTCCAGGAGGAAATCACAATGCACAACACGTGCCACACACCGGTAGTAAATATTCGCTTCAAACCATGGTAGATACCATTACGAACACTTTGAAATCGATTTTCACCGAATGAAGCTGTCAAAACTAATTTCCTTTATCTTGTCCAAGCCACACTAGTCACCAAAACCCAAAAATATTGCCACCAAAATATCTGTAATGCCTCCACATCATTATTACCCAAAAGAACTGAGCATGCCATTACCATACTGGTCTAGCCTACAACCTAGTAGTCCTATGTTCTCTGAGGTTCTATAGAATTACCCTCAAGTTGACGTTTCTCCTTATCAGAACACTACTACCCTTACCCAAAGCTCACTATAAGACATCCCAACATAAAACCACACTGTCCTAAGGTCCATAAGCCATCATATTCTTCTTAAGCACCACAAAATTACCACAACCGTAACACTCACATTGAAAATACCATATGAGAATTTAAAATTGTTCCTTTTCCCTTCTTATATTGGAATGTGGAATCCATAGTCATACAGAATTACCGCAAGTCCCGCACCATCTAGTGCAATAACCGATTCTGGTGATATACAAATTTCGAAAATTTTTCAATTGACATATATACATTTTGAATCTATTATACCCCTTTCGAAATTCACCCACTATGCTCAGATCTAAATTGCACCGCCCGAACGGGCCACACAAGCCCCCATTAGCACAACAGTCCCTAAAGAAGTAACCCTGCCTTAACACCACCAATCAAATTCATACTCCATGCGCACTACACCCACATTCAAGAAATATTCTCACTCAACTCATCCCTGATCTCAACCTCTGCAAGTCATAACTAATCCACAAGTGTACCTCGGAACGAAACCAATATCGCGCATAATCGCGCAAACAAATCGTAGATAGCATACTCTCCCACTTGGCCCAAAGCCATATAAAAAAAAAATCCGATATCTCACCATACCTAGATAATATCTAAATTGACCATACTAAGCAATAAAAGATCAACTCTGGTCTCGTCCCCCAATAATTTCCACACACGACCGATACACCCGGTACACAATTATAATATCACCTACCGGCGTAGATACATGAACTGGTGAAACTTAGGAATCACGGGGCATATCTAGAAAATGAACAAAAATACGATGAAATATACGAATATGTGGAACAAGGGTCAAATAATATAGATGCCTCCCTGTGGCACACTGAGACAATACCTGTCATCTTTGCATCTGAAGCAACAATATCTGGTATGGCAAAAAAAGCATAGAATCGGCCCTGACCGCCACCGTATCGGCCTCCCCCTCTTGGGTGATCCCTAGTTGACTGAGTCCCACCCCGAGCTGGCTGAGCAGGTGGTGGAGCGACTGGTGCAGAAATAGTAGCCTGACTCCTCTATTGAATTGGACTGCGTATGGCGGGAACAATATGTCCTCACATGGCCCTGCTCTCCACACTTATAGCCCTCCATCTCAAAGAATGGTGGCGTGTTCTGAGGCGGACCTCGAAAACAAGAATAACTACCAGAAGGACCTGGTACATATGATCCCTGAACTGATGGTGCACGAAGCGTACTCGAGGCTGGAATGACATGGAGAGCTGATTGACTCTGATGAGAACTGTATGAACCATGGCTGGATGATGTACCATGGTGAACTGGACGACCCCTGTTGTGGTAGAACTGCCCTCCAGAAGGTACCCCATCAAAACTACACAAACCTCGAGGCCTCTTATCCTCCATATCTCTACGCTCCTGGCTATAGACCATCTCTATTTGTCGAGCAATATCAACCACCTCATCAACAGTGGCACCAGATACCCTCTCCCTAGTCATAAGAAACCGCAACTGATACGTGAGGCCATCAATAAAACTTATAATCCTCTCCCTATTAGTGGGAACCAACCAAACTGCTTGACGGGCCAACTCAGAAAATTTCATCTTGTACTGCGTCACGGACATTCCATCTTGACGTAACTGCTCAAACTGTCTGCGCTTCCAAAATGAGAACGGTGAACTCCTGCCATGTACGTTGTACTGCACCAACTGGCCTGCGCCTCCCATACGCCTCCCACCATGTGAATGTAGCCCCAGAAAACTGAAAAGTGGTGAACGAGACCCCATTGGTCTCCAGAATACCTGCTGTCCGAAGCATCCGCTAGCACTTATTCAGAAAACCCTGAGCATCCTATGACTCAGCACCGCTAAATGATTGAGGTCTAAGCCTCCCAAATCTCTCAAGTCTTCTCTGCTCATCATCTTCCATAAAAGGGACTACCAGGGCATGAACGGCTGCAACTGGCTGGGCTGGTAGTGCCCCCGGTATCTAAAGTACCTATACTACCTAGTCTGGAGAACGGAAAATAGGAGTATGAGTACCTCCCCCGGCCCGAGAAGTGGAAGGTGCGGCCTGAGTTAAAACCACCTGAGCAAGGCCAGTGCAAACTGTCAGTATTTGGGCCAAAGTCTCCTGAAGACCTCGAATCTCAATGGGCACAGCTTGTGCCTGAGCTGGTGTAACTAGTAGTACTACAGGTGCTGGTACCACTATGGTACGGGCTACACCTCGACCTCTACCTCGGCCCCGGCCTCTACCACGGCCCCGGCCTCTCACGGCCCTAACTGGTGGCTGACCGTCCGATTCGACAGTACGTGTCCTCACCATCTGTGAGAGACTAGAATAACAGGACTTTTAGTTTCCGGAGGGTTCGGCAGCCCCTCGAAGATATGTACAGACGTCTCCCTACTGATCCGCAAGACCCTACTAAACTTGCTCATGACTCGTAAGACCTATGTAACCTAGGCTCTAATACCAAGTTGTCAGAACGCAAAGTATCACCTGTAGTGATGGCACCTATCTCAATACTAGGCAAGCAGAAAATCTCAATAAATCACCATATCTTTTAAATTTGAAAATATAATAATTAAATTCAACGGAAGAAACTCACAATTTTAAATATAACACTCCCAAAACCCGGTGTCACTGAGTACACGAGCATCTAATATGAATACAAAGTCTAACTAATAAAATCACTGTCTAAAAATATAGAACAGTACAATAATTAACAGGATGGGAATCAAGTCTGCGTACGTCAAGCAACTACCTTGATAGTCCCCAACAGAATTAACTTCGAAATCTAGCAGCCACCATATCCGGGAGCACCTGGATCTGCACACGAGGTGCAGAGTGTAGTATGAGTGCAACTAACTCAATAAGTAGCAAGACTACCCTCTGGGCTGAAAGCAATGACGAGCTCCGTAGGTGCAGTCCAGTATAAATAATGGTACAAAAATATAGGCATGTTTTTAAGTTTAATAGTTAAACTAAGTACAAGTGAGAAAGATCAATACTGCGTGATATGAGGTATATGGCATCTCAGTAGAAAGACCTCATGTAAATACTGGTCATAAATTATTCGGTCACTCGGTACTTTTTTTATGGTCAATCCAGCCTAAAAGTGTTCCAACCCGTATATAAATATACATGGATTGACAATCAGTCACTCAGTACCGTATAAGGCAAATCCAGCCTAGGGTAATTTGTCCCCAAATGTAAATGATATGGACAAGATCCATGTCAAGGTAAATTCTGTACAATATAAATCAGTAAGGCTAGTCCATGCCCTGGGAAATCCATCCCGAATATATATGATCATCTACGCTCTCTAGGGGTGTGTACAGACTCCGGAGGGGCTCCTTCAGCCCAAGCGTGATACAAAGCCTATAAGACATGCTGCAGGCGGGCAGCCCCGATGCATATAATAATAATATATAAAGAGGCGGGCAACCCCAATCCAAATGATAGTAAAGCTGCCTATAAGGCCTGTTGCAGGCGGACAGCCCCAATGCATATAATAATAATGTATAAAGCCATTCCGGCCTACTCTAGGTGGGCAACCCCGATCCCTTTAATAATAACATATATAAATCCAATTTGGCCTGCTGCGACGCGCAGCTCAATCCCATAAATATCTTCACAATGGACGAATATGACTGAGTGTGAAATATATATTTTTGAAACAATTAAATCAACAGCAACACGACCCCATGGATCCCAAAATATTGGTACGTAGCCTAAACATGATATTTAATAAGAGTCTCAGCTCAATTGTTCTAACACGTGGACCATGTTTAGATAATAACATGATTCATTAATTTTACAACTACACAGTATTTATTCAAAACATAATTTCTATGGTACACGTCTACATACTCATCACCTATCGTGTGTGGCACCTCCAAACAATATATATCATACTAAACTCGGGGATTCATACCCTCAGAACCAAGTTTAGAAGGGTTACTTGTCTCAAACTGTGTAATTCATTACTCCGATGTGCCTTTGCCTTGTGAATTGGTGTCCAAACACCTCGAATCTAGCCACGATTAATTCGATTCAGTTACTAAAATTTATTAAAATTATTCCCATAAGAAAATACTAATTTTCCAACAAAATCCAAAATTTAGCTCAAAATTCGCCCGTGGGACCCACATCTCGGAACCCAATAAAAGTTACAAAATCCAAAATCCCATTCAACCATGAGTCTAACCATACTTATTTTATCAAAATCCGACCTCAACTCGACCTCCAAATCATCAAATCTTATTTCCGAATCCCTAAGTTCAAATCTCCGATTTACACCTCAAACATATGTAATCTAGTTGGATTATTTGATGATAATTTAATATTATGGAGTAGAAATGATCACATGTGACTTACCTCAAGTTTCCCTTGCATTCTCTCTCAAAATCGCCCCAAAACCGTGCTTGAAGGTCCAAAACTGGCAAAACTCGGAACCCCTTCGAAATGTATACTGTCCGGGGGTTACTCACTTAGACGCTTCTGCGGTCTCGCAGGTGCAAGAATTCAACCGCATCTGTAATTTTGCCAAGCCTCCACTGGAGCCGCTTCTGCGAGCTAGGAGCCGCTTTTGCGGGCTCGTATTTGTGACGCTAGCCCTGCTTCTGTGGAAAGCTCGCTTTTGCGATGGCTGGTGCGCACATGCGGCTTCGCACCTGCGTTCAAACTTCCGTAGGTTCGAAAATACGAGAACCAAAAATTCCAGCAGTGGTTTTAAGTCCTAATTTGATCCGTTAACCATCCAAAACTCACTCAAGGCACCCCGAGACCTCAACCAAACATACCAACAAGTCCTAAAATATCATACGAACTTAGTCGAGTCTTCAAATCACATCCAACAACACTAAAAACACGAATTACACATAGATTCAAGCCTAATGAACTTTTAAACTTTCAATTTATACAAACGACGCCAGAACTTATCAAATCATGTCCGATTGACCTCAAAATTTGCACATAAGTCATAAACTACATAACGAAGCTATGAAAATTTTCAGGACTTGATTGCGACCCCGATATCAAAAAGTCACCCCCCTGGTTAAACTTCCCAAAAATTTAACTTTCGCTATTTCAAGCCTTATTCCACTACGAACCTCCAAATAATTATTCGGACACGCTCCTAAGTCTAAAATCACCATACGGAGCTATTGGAATTATCAGAATACAAATCTGAGGTTGTTTACACATAAGTGAACATCCGATCGACTTTTCCAACTTAAGCTTTAAGCCTTGGAACTAAGTGTTCCAATTCATTCTGAAACCTCACCGGACCCGAACCAATTAACCCAGTAAGTCATAAAATAACTGTAAGCATAAAATTGATCAATAAATGAGGAAACAGGGATGTTATACTCAAAATGATCGGCCGGGTTATTGCATGTCAATTGTGACTCGTTTGCAAAATTTGAAGTCATTCTGGATCGATTTGATACATTTTGGCACAGGATATAGAGTTTGAAAATTTGAAACTTTATAAGTTTGATTCGAGGCGCGATTCATAATTTTTATTTTGTTTGACATGGTTTAAGTCTTCGACGAAGTTCGTATTGCATTTTGAGACATAGGAAGGGACTGGCAGTGGCCGCAGGTGCGAAGATTTTCCTGCATTTGCGTGACCGCAGATGCGGCCCAGTGGTCGCAAAAGCGGTAGGGAGTGAGGCAAGCTGGAGGCACAGGTGCGAGGTTTGTGCCACACCTGCGGGACCACAGAAGCGGATTCTTGGTCGCAGGTGCGACTCAACAGAAGAAGAGTCTTGTCCGCATATGCAAAGGTACAGGCCTGAAGGGTGACCGCAGAAGCGGTAGTATTTCCGCACTTGCGGAACCGCAGAAGCGTCCAAGTGGCTGCAAGTGCGAGAGGTCGTTGGGAAGTATGTTCTTTTAAGAACTGGATTTGGCCCATTTTTCTTTTATTTTCACTTGGTTCGGGTGATTTTGTAGAGCTTCAAGGGGAGATGTTCATCAAGCAATACAAGGCAAGTGATTCTCACCTATGGAATTAGTAGAAATTTGGGATTTTTGTATTTTTAGATTTTGACCACAAAATTGGACATGAAATTTGGAATAAGTTATATATTTTACTTCGTGGTGTTATGGGTAACATTTATCTTCGAAAACTTTAGGAATCCACGAACGTGGGCCCGAGGGTTGATTTTATGGCCTTTTCGAGAGGAGTTGGGAATTGTTTAAAATGATTAATTATGGGTATTAAAATATATTTTTATTAGTTTGAACATTTGTTTGAATAGTATTGGATTAACGAGTATTGGTTTGAGGTGTTAGAGAGGCTTTGGAGCCAGTTATGGAACTTCAGAGGGAGGTAAGTCTCTTATCTAACTCTGTAAGGGGGAAACTACCCCTAGGTGATGTGTTTGTTATGTGCTACTTATTGCGGGGGCTACATATGCACGAGGTGACGAGAGTCCATACGTAGCTAGATTCATGTTATCTCAGGGTAGACTTAGGTTCCTGTCATGCTATAATTGTACTATTTGAGTTGTCTCTGGCCTATTAAATTCCTTTATTTTACATAACGACTTGAGACTACGCTTGCGTAGAGTGATAGACTTGCTATTATAGAGATTTGACGGCTTCATGATAAGCCGCAGATTAATTGTACTATCCTTACAAAATTCTCCCGCGTTGTGCGCTCTCATCGAAAAATTCCCTTAAAAATCTATAACTCACCCGACTATTCGTGAGTGGGGTCGAGGACCCATCAAAGCTTCTTATTCTAATGGGATCGGTCCGTACGCGTCGGCAGGATAGATACATCTATAGTTTGTGCCCTTCGACCCTCGGCAGTGCGCACATATTATGGATCGGGTCGTACGCCTCGATAGGATTATGTACCACACTCTCATGGGAGCGAGTCGTTCGCCTCGGTAATAAAATAGATGTATCTATGGTTCGGAAATGTTATGATGGATCGGGCCATACGCCTCAGCATTTCTATAAAATACTCTTATGAAGTCGTGCATAATAAGTGGCAAGAAGCCAGCATATCTGTGAGCTTTTCCTGATTGAACTGCGATGATCTATCTGGTAAGGTCCATCATATATATACTCCGATTGAGGAGGTAGCTACTAGCTGAGAGTTTGAGTTATTGCTGAGAGGAGGATTGTACCACGTATTATACTTGTTATTTCGCTTATTTACTCTGACTCACACCTGTTTACTTCTACTGTATCTGTCCTATTGGACCACTAGTAAGTGTTGATGTCGACCCCTCGTCACTGCTTCTCTAGGGTTAGGCTAGATACTTTCTGGGTACGCGTTGATTTACGTACTCATGCTATACTTGTTGCACTTTTTGTGCAGGTACATATATGTCTGGTGGTCTTTTCGGCGCAGAGGCGCGGCTATTGCGGGAACTTTACCACGAGCTGCATTTTCTGTCACGATCCGCAGCCTGCAGAGTTTCCATCAGAGTTATTTATATTCTCATGTCTAATTTGTATTCCAGACAGATATTGGATTTTTTAATATTTCCTAGTTGATGCTCATGCACTTGTAACACCGGATTTTGGGGGTTCCTACATGTTTTCATTATTGAAATTATGATTTTAAAGTACTAGAACGAGTAATTAAATTGATCTATCACTGTTGGCTTGCCTGACGACGGTATTAGGCACCATCACGACCTATAGTGGATTTTGGATCGTGACAACAACTACACCTGCAACTCAGAGTACATGTATGTATATATATATATATATATATATATATTTGTGTGTACACACACATATAATGTATACACATACACAACATATGTATATGTTTAGCTAACCTATTTCAACAATGACTACAATAAGTTGTATATTGTAACGAGGTTTCTTTTGTTACAATTTAATAGGGCGGCAGATTTAATAATTAAATCGACTTACAGACAAAAATGAAATAATGACTGATTTAATCTATATGCAGAAATCAGCCTTAATATCAGAAATATACATCTTTTACAGATTAACTAAACACACATGTTATGATCCTTAACCAGGCTCTGATCACACCTAAGTGTTGACATATTAAATCGTGCGCAAAACAAATACAGAAAATATATTAATGACAAAGGGGCAAGGATTTGTGGCAAACATTACTCCAGAGCCAGACCAAATCTAGTAAAAGAACACTATATAGCTTAGTTGGAGATAATATTGTGTGTGAATTCACCTCTCATTTCCGCAAAGATTATTTGGGAACACATACTCTAAGATAAATTCCTCTGTAAAATGAACCACTTTAATTTCCATCTTTAATATATTTAACTTTTGTCAGCAACTAGTATAGCTACTAAGCAAATCGTGACATGACCACAAATTTTGCTAGAAAGAAAATTTAAAAAATATCAGAATCTTTTAGGAGTGAGATCTGCATGCTTAATAATAACAACAATATAAATTGTAGGGAAATGACACCGGAAAATAACAACAATACTGCAATAATATTATTTGTGAGCAGATACGCGAATTGACTTGAGTCGTGCTGGGCACTGTCCTAAGAAACTATTTCAGCAATATGAAATATTTTCGCATGATTAAACAAGCCTACCTTAATTTATTTAGAGGATATAGGAACCAACAAAATTAAATAATAAATCCAGCAGGTTCAGAAAATTGAAAAGAAGAATTAATAATAATAGGTAATGATTGTACAAAGAAAGTAATGATGTGGCCAAACTCTCCACATTCATAGCAACTCCCCGGTGCTGGTACTGGGGACTGAAGAGAGCCCTGAGCACCGGGATAACTGGTAGAAGGACCTGGCATAGATGAGCCCTGACCCGTTAGAGCACAGGACGAACTTTGAGCTGGGAGGGCACTGAGAGATGAATGGCCCTGCTAATAACTGTGTGAACCATGGCTAAATGATGCACCACGGTGAACTGGGCAAGCCGTTTAAGCATGTCTGAAAGGGTGACCCCTACCGTCGTGGAACTGCCCCCAGAAGGAACATGGCTAAATCCACCCCTGTTTTAATGAAACTTAAAATTTCCAACTTTTATATTCGATGTCGAAACCTATCAAATCAAGTCCGATTGACCTCAAATTTTGCACACAAGTCATAAATAACATAAAGGAGCTGTGAAAATTTTCAGAACTGGATTCCGACCCGGATATCAAATAAGTCAACTCCCCGGTAAAACTTCCAAACTTTAAATTCCTATTTTAGACGTTTCAAGCCTAATTTCACTACGGACTTCCAAATAAAATTACGATCACGCTCCAAAGTTTAAAATCACCATACGTAGCTGTTGGAATCATCAAAAGAGGCCTCTTGGTCTCTCTCTCAACCCGCTCCTCGCTGCGAACCATCTCAATCTGACGAGCAATGTCGACAACCTCATCAAAAATAGCACTAGACATACTCTCTCTAGTCATAAGCAATCGCAGCTGAAAAGTGAGGGCATCTATGAAACTCCCGATCCTGTCTCTGTCTGTGGGAACCAACCAGATAGTACGATGGGCCAACATAGAAAATCTCATCTCATACTGTGTCATTGATATATCACCATGACGAAGTTGCTCGAACTGCCTGCGTAGCTCCTCTCTGTAGAACTGCGGACGGAACAGAGACCGCTTGGGAAAGACTGGTACACGTGGTCAGAATCTAAGCTAAGGAGGAATCACAATAGGAACAAGTGGTGCCTTAGCTGGTCCCACAGGCTCATCCAAAACTCGTGCCTGCCCCTGAACTAGGGCAACTGGTGGGTCTGCAGGTACTGCCCCAGCTGCTATGCGGGCTACACCTCTGCTCCTATCGTGACCTCGGCTTCTTGCGGCCTTGGCTGGAGGTACTGGTGGATGTTCGTCTAGCCCCGTAGTACGAGTCCTCGCTATCTATGAGAGAATGAAACAACAGATGTTTAGTCACCAGAATCAACAGATTTGCACGAAACGAATTCAAGAATGTGAAGTTTTCTTCCTAAGGGTTTTACAGCCTCTCGAAGATAAGTACAGACGTCTCCGTACCGATCCGTAAGACTCTACTAACCCTACTCATGACTCGTGAGACCTATGTAACCTAAGCTCTGATGTCAACTTGTCACGACCCAAAACCTAACCCGTCATTATGGCGCCTATCATGATACTAGGCAAGCCGATATCTCCAAAACACTTCCAACATTTAAGAGAAATAAATTATGTATTTAAAATAACCGGAGTCTTGCATAAAAAAAAAGGTAAAACCCAAAGCATAAGTGCGAAAATATAGCTCGACATCGGTGTGTCACTGAGTCATGAGCATCTAGATATCCAGTCTAATACAAACTATGTCTAAGTATCAATACATAAAATAAAGAAAACATAGAAGGAGAGACAAGGTCTGCAGACGCCTGTAGCTACCTCGTAGTCTCCGGTACTAGATCGCACACAAACTCAACGACCTCCGTGATCAAACACACCTAGATATGCACATGAAGTGTAGGGTGTAGCATGAGTACAACCAACTCAGGAAGTAACAGAAATAAATAAGGAACTAAGCAGGTAGTGATGAGCTATACAAATACAGTTCATTTTCAATAATTCGAGCAAAGAATAGACATTCTTTCAAATCCGACAATTCAAGTCAAATTAGTTTATACAGTTATAGTGCAGGTAATCCGCATATAGAATCTTTCAAATATTTTACAACAATGACAGATAGCAACTAAGTGCATCAACAAATGAAAAAAACATAAGTACAGCCTCTCAGGGCAACAACACTCAACTCGTCAAAACAGCTCAATCACTCGGCTCTCAGCCCTCAATACTCATACTCAATAGGTACCTGCACTCACTGGGGGTGTGCAGACTCCGGAGGGGCTCCTTCAGTCCAAGTGCTACATCGTTGCGGCGTGCAGCCCGATCCCATATAAATAATCATAAGGCTCGTTGCGGCATGTAACCCGATCTATATATATATATATATATATATATATATATATATACAGCCCTGAGGCTTGTTGCGGCATGTAACCCGATCTATATATACAACCCTAAGGCTTGTTACGACGTGCAACCCGATCCATATACACACATATAGCTCACAGCTGGGCACTCATGACCTAACTCAGTCACCAACCTCTCTAGTCTCTTAGGCTCTCAGAAATCATAAAGATCAGCCAAAACAAAAATAACATATTGTATCAACAAGAATCAAGAAGAGACGGAGATATGATACACAAGTAAAACCATTACTAAGTACAAGACAACAATTAGCAAATGCTACAACGAGTACGCGACCTTTGTGGGTCCCAACAGTACCGTCACATAGCCTAAGCATGAATTCTAACATGATTTGCAGTCAAATTTCTATAACACAGAGAGAACAGGTAATTTACAATAGGCTATTCGACTTTATAGTCTCACGGTACAGACCAAATCACAATCTCCCACGGTGCATGCCCACACACCCGTCACCTAGCATGTACGTCACCTCCAAAATAGTCACATCATATCAAAAATCTTGGGTTTCGTACCCTTAGGACCAAATTTAAAACTGTTACTTACCTCAACCCACACATAATCCTAATCTGCAATGCCTTTGACCCTCAAATCAATCTCCAAATGCCCCGAATCTAGCCACAAGCAGTACGATATAATTAATATAGGCTAAAAGCATCAATTCCACAAGAATAACACGAAACTATAAGCCAAAATGCCAAATAGGCTCAAACAGGCTCTCGGGCCCACATTTCGAAATTCGACAAAAGTCATAAAATATGAACACACATCCACTCACGAGTCCAACCATACAAAAATTACGTGAATCCAACCTTGAATCGCCTTCTAAAACTCGCAATTTTAGCCTATGAAGTTTTCACAATTTTCCCCCAAATTTACAATTCAAATCCCTAATTAGATGATGAAAATAACAATAGGTTCATGAAATATAGTCCAATCCGAGTTAGAATCACTTGCCCCAACAATCTTCTTGAAGAAACCTCGAAAAATCGCCTCACACCGAGCTCTCAAAGTCCCAAAATCGAAATGGAAATCAAACCTTCGAAATCCCATTTTCTGCCCAGTTCTTCCGCATGTGCGGATACACTATCGCACCAGCGGAATTACCCTTGCAGATCCGGAAATGACTTAAAGGACTGGGTCTGCATCTGCAATGAAGGGGCCGCACCTGCGGACAATGGTCCGCTTCTGGGTTCACCCCTCCAGCTCAGTCTCTGCATCTGCGGAACTTTGAGCGCATCTGCGGGTTCGCAGATGCGGAAATCCACTCGCACTTGCGACCCCTGACCATCTCCTTAACCCCCGCTTCTGCACTTGGCCTAACGCACGTGCGTGTACGCACCTGTGGTTCCTCACTCGCAGGTGCGAAACACCAGAAACTTAACAATTGCACAAGTCCAAATTTCGATCCGTTAAGCATCTGAAACACACCGAGGCCTTCGGGACATCAACCAAATATACCAACAAGTCCTAAAACACCATAAGAACTTAGTAGAGCACTAAACACATGTCAAACAACCACAAAAACACGAATTACACCCGGATTCAAGCCTAATGAACTTCTAAACTTTCAAAATTCCACATACAATGCCTACATCTACCAAACCGCGTCCGCTTGACCTACAATTTTGCACACAACTTATATTCAACATTATGGACCTACTCCTACTTCTGGAATCAAAATCCGACCCTGATATCAAAAGTCAACCCCCGGTCAAACTTTCCAAAAATTCGACTTTCTCTATTTTAAGCCTAAATTAGCTACTGACCTCAAATTCACAGTCCGGACATGCTCCTAAGTCCAAAATCACCCAACGGAACTAATGGAACCGACATAACTCCATTTCGGAGTCGTCTTCACACAATATTATCTACTGTCAAAATCCCAAGACTTACGCTTCTGTTTTAGTGACTAAGTGTCCCAAAGCACTCCGAAATTAAAAGCAAGACCTCCCGGTAAGTCACATAAGCAGAAATAGATACCGAAAACAGTAAATAGGGGATCGGGGCTAATACACTCAAAACGATCGGCCGAGTCGTTACATTCTATGAACCAATAATGCTTATTGTAAGTCAGAGATTTTATTAATCACATTTCGACCCTCACAATTTTGCTGTTCAATGTGATTTTACACCAGTAGGCCACGTGCGTCCCTGGTTATTCATGAGATCTCTAGAGACTAGGGCAAAATCTCATAGGAGCGGCTACTCCGCTCTCATATAGGTGAATTCATCAAGTGTATACTTATTTTAAATACACCATCCATAAGGAATATGAAATATTTAAGAGTTATAACTCAGACTCTCAATTAGTAGTAGTCAAGCACTTTTTCTTAGTGCTTCAGTGCCAATATCGACTTGTTATTACCCATATGAACTTACTTTATGGGATCTCCAATAACATAGGTTGGATTACCATCCCTATTGACAACATGTCCTATGTCGGCCTTAACCTTATTTCTATTGAGGTTTGAAAAAATAATTTTCTTCCTACGGGTTTAGTCAGAGGATCGGCCAAATTTACATCTTCACATAATCAATGGAAATTATTCCATCTCTCGGCAGCTGCTTTATAACATCATGTCTCAATTTTATGAGTCTACTTTTACAATTATAAGATTTATTCTTTGCAATAGCTATTGTCGTTTGACAATCACAATGCATAGACATAGGAGGAAATATATCCTTTATTAAAGGGATATTAGCAATAAAGGACATATTAGCTAGGATGTTAGCTAAAACGTTTCTTAGCCACACAACCTTAGAACCAACTAACTCTAGAGCTACAAACTCTGATTCCATAGTCGATCTAGCAATGATCGTCTGTTTAGCTAATTTCCATGATATTACACCACCACCAAGGGGGAATAGATAACCACCAGTGGATTTTGTCTCATCTGAATCAGAGATCCAGTTTGTATCACTATACCCTTCTAAAATAGAAGCAAATCCACTATATAGGATACTATAATTCATGGCTCCTCTCAAATATTTTATTAGTTTAGCAAATGCAGACCAATGTTCGTTGTTGAGATTATGACATCTACTCAGTATACACAAAGAATAGGCCATATCAGGCCTTGTAAAATTCATTAAAAATTCATCAGACTCCCAATAATCTGAGCATATTTAGGCTAAGCAACTGGATCACCATTATTCTTTTTCAACTGAGAGTTAACATCAAAAGGAGTGCTTATTGGTGTAACATTAAAATATGCAAACTTCTTAAGAAGTCTCTCAATATAATGTTCTTGTGACAACATTATGCCATCTTCACTCCTTATAACTTTAACTCCCAATATCATATTTACTTCACCCAGATCTTTCATATCAAAATTAGCAGACAAAAATAATTTAGTACTTTGCACAATATTTAAACTTGTACCAAATATAAGCATGTCATTAACATACATGCATACTATCACATAATCATTGTCTACCACTTTAGTATAAACACATTTATCCACCTCTACGGAAGAAAAACCGTATCTCAGTAAGACTTGTTCAAATTTCTCATACCACTGCTTAGGAGCTTGTTTAAGGCCATAAAGACATTTAATTAATTTACAAACTTTATTTTCTTGTCCAGGAATGATACAATCTTCAGGTTGAACCATCTAAATTTCTTCTTCTAAGTCACTATTTAGAAAGGTAGTTTTGACATTCATTTGGTGGATAAATAGCTTATGAATTTAAGCTACGACAATTAAAACTCGAATAGAAGAAATTCTAGTCACTGATGCAAATGTATCAAAATAATCTATATTTTATTTTGAAAGTCCTTTTGCTACTAACCGAGCTTTATATTTATCTAAAGATCCATCATGATTAAATTTCTTTTTGAAAATCTATTTGCAACCAATAGGATTTGCACCAGGAGGTAAATCTGTTAAAATCTATATTTTATTTTTCAAAATAGAATCGATTTCAACTTTTATTGCCTCTTTTCAATAATTAGCTTCTGAAGAAGATATAGCTTCAAATTAATTTCATGGTTCATTATCAACAAGAAAAGTTTAAAAATCATTCCCATAAGAAAAATATTCTTTTCTAGGCCTTTTTCTCCTTCTCAATTCCTTGTTAGAGGTAATTGTATTATTTGTTTCAACATGTATGCGTGGAATTGTATCAGACAGTGGATAAATATATTCAAAGAAGTCAGCATTCTTTATCTCAATTATAGTATTGCAATCATATCGCTTTTTAAAACAAAAGATCTGTATGCAACATTATGTTCAGCATATCCAATAAGTATGTAATCAGCAGTTTTAGAACCTATTTTTCTCTTTTTAGGTTCAGGCAAAAGAACTTTAGCAAGAAACCCCCACACTTTTAAATATTTTAAGTTAGGTATATAACCCTTCCATAATTCATGCGGAGTTTTGCCAATTCTTCTATGCGGTATTCTATTTTGTAAGTGACATACAGATAATATAGCTTCACCCCACAAATTATCAGGAGCATTAGAACTAACTAACATAGAATTCCTCATCTCTTTCAATGTTGTATTTTTTCTTTCGTAACGACCCGATCAGTCATTTTGAGCGTTATAGCCCCGTTTCCCCCATTCCTGCTTATTTTGTGCTTTACAGCTATATTATGTGTTACCGGGTTGGTTGGTTTGGGTCAGGAGTATTTTTGGAGTGAACTGAGACACTTAGTCTCTTAATTGGAAGCTTAAGTTAGAAAAGTCAATCGGATGTCGACTTGTGGGAAAACGACATCGGATTTAAATTTTTATGGTTCTGTTAGTTCCGTTATGTGATTTTGGACTTAGGAGCGCATCCGAAATGTGATTTTTAAGTCCGTAGTAGAATTATGCTTGAATTGGCGAAAGTTGGAATTTTGACGATTTTGACCGGCAGTTGAAATTTTGATATCGGGGTCGGATTGGATTTTCAACAGTTGGAATAGCTTCGTGGTGTCATTTTTGACTTGTATGTAAAATGTAAGGTCAATCGGATGTGGTTTGGTAGGTTTCGGCGTCGTTGTGGAATTCGAAAGTTTAGAAGTTCTTTATGCTTGAATCTAGGTGTAATGTGGTGTTTTGATGTTATTTTGAGGAATTTGAAGGTTCGACTAGTTCGTATCGGGTTATAGGACTTGTTTGTATAATTGGTTGAGGTTCCGGAGGCCTCGGGGTGATTTCGGATGGTTAACGGCTTGATGGGAGTTGAGGACTTGCAGCTGAAGCTACTGCTACTGATGTAACTGCACCTGCGGAGTGGGAACCGCAGGTGCGAGCCCGTAGAAGCGAAGGAGGAGCCGCAAATGTGGCTAAGAAGGATCTGGGCAGAGGACGCAGGTGCGATGGCATTCCCGCACCTGCGATGGTCGCATAAGCGGATTTAGGGGCACAGGTGCGAGTTTGGACCGCAGGTGCGATGTAGTTCCCGCACCCACGAAGAGCGCAGATGTGGTCACTTGATCGCACGATCGCAGACAACGTTTGGTGATTTTTCCGCAGAAGCGAGGCTTTGCCCGCAAAGGCGGCTCCGTAGATGCGGCACCACAAATGCGAAACTGGAGCCGCAAGTGCGAGAAGTCTGGGCAAAACCAATAAATAGAAGACTTTGAAATGTTTCACCATTTTCATTATTTTTGAGCTCGGATTTTGGGGGTTTTGAGAGAGATTTAGGAGTAATCACTGAGGTAAGTTCCTTGTGCCTATTTATATTCAATAATGGTGTTTTTTCCACTGATTTTACACCTAGTTGGTGAGTGTTTGAGGTAAGATTTGGGAGATGAGGGCTTGAGAATTGGAGAGTGAATTTTAGGGTTTTGGAGGGGCAATAGAGGTCGAATTGTGATAAATTTGGTATGGTTAGACTCGTGAGTAAATGTTCTTTTGGGTTTTGTGACTTTCGTCGGGTTTCGAGATGTGGGCCCGGAGAGGGGGGGGGGAGGTTGAGCCGATTTCGGATTTTGGACTATATTTTAATAGTTTTCTTGTGGAATTGATCCTTTTAGCTAATATTGATTATGTTGTACTATTTGTGGCTAGATTCGGGGCATCTGGAGGCCGATTCGAGAAGCAAAGGCATTTCGTAGTAGGATTTTTGCGCGGTTGAGATAAGTAACAGTCTTAAATCTGGTTTTGAGGGTATGAAACCCCGAGAATTGGTATGATGTGAATATTTGGAGGTGACGCACATGCTAGGTAACAGGCGTGGGAGCGTCTACCGTGAGGGTTGTGACTTGGTCCGTCCCGTGAGACTGTAAAGTCGAATAGCCATTATTATTGTTTGTTTTTCCTTGTCTTTGAGGAATTAACTGCCTTTCATGCTAGAAACCATGTTTAGGCCATATGATATCATTGTTGGGACCCACAGCGGTCATATACTTGTTGAATTGACTGCTAATTGTTATCATGTACTCAGTCACAATCTTAATTGTGTGTTATATCTCCGTTTCCTCTATTTTCTTGTTGGTACTTGTTGTATTCTCCGTTTGGGCTGATTATTATGATATTCTGTGAGCCCGAGGGCTGGAGAGGTTGGTGACTGAGATAGGACCTGAGTGCCGAGCTGCGAGTTGCGATCGGTGAGGTATATGGATTGGGTTGCACGCCGCAACAAGCCTTCGGGAAATATATATATATATATATATATATATTATTGGATGGTATTGCACGCCGCAACAATAAAGGATCGAGTTGCACGCCGCAATAATATTGGATCGGGCTGCACGCCTCAGCAATATAGCACTTGGGCTGAAGGAGCCCCTTCGGAGTGTGTACACCCCCAGTGAGCACAGGTACGTATTGAGAGTGTGTATTGAGGGCTGAGAGCCGAGAGTATGAGCTGTTGAGACGAGTTAAGTGACTGCTGCCTTGAGAGGTTGTACTTGTTTTTATTTATTGTTGCACTTAGTTGTAATCTGTTATTGTTGTGAAAATTCTTGAAGATTTATATCTGTTTTACTTGAGCTCGAACCGATTTGACTTATACCACCGGATTTGAAAGCATGTTCACTCTTTACTGAAATCTTTTGAAATGATCTGTATTTTTATAGCTAGTCACCGCTTCTCAGTTCCTTATTTAATTATGCTACTTGCTGAGTTGGTTGTACTCATGCTACACCCTGCACTTCATGTGCAGATCTAGGTGTGTACAGTTTTGGCGGTCGCTGAGTTCCTGCGCAAGCTGATTATCAGAGACTTACGAGGTAGCTGCCGGCATCTGCAGTCCTTGTTTCTCCTTTCTTATTATCTTTGCTCTCCTGTATTGGAATTTGTCATAGACTGTAGTAGACTCTATTTCTAGATTGGTTGTTAGATTCTCATGACTTAGTGACACTCCGATGACGGGCTATAATTCCGCACTTGTGTTTTGGGTATTTTTACCCTGTTATTAAAAAACCTTTAGTTAGTTTAATTGCTTTAGCTCACTTCTTTTATATATTGAAAGCATATTGTGAATGTCGTCCTTCCTAGTTCCACGATAGGCGTCATCACTACTGGTTAGGTATTTGGGTCATGACAGGTTGGTATCAGAGCCTAGGTTAAATAAATCTCACGAGTCATGAGCAAGTTTAGTAGAGTCTTGTGGATCGGTACGGAAATGTCTGTACTTATCTTCAAGAGGCTGCAGAACCCTTAGGAAACTCCACATTCTTGAATTCTTCTCGTGCGAATCTGTTGATTCCAGTAACTAAACATCTGTTATTTCATTCTCTCACAGATGGTGAGGATTTGTACTACTGGGCAGGATGGACAGCCACCAGTACCACCAGACAGGGCCGCGAAAGGCCGAGGTCGCGGTAGAGGCCGCGATAGGGGTAGAGGTGCAGCCCGCACAGTAGCTGGGGCAATACCTGCAGATCCACCAGTTGCCCCAGATCAGGACCAAATTTCTGTTGTTGATGCACCAGCTCAGGCACCACCTGTGCCCTTCGTGATTCCTGGACTTCAGGAGACCTTGGCTCAGATTCTCACTGCGTGTACCAGTCTTGCTCATGCGGTCTCTGTTCCGACCGCAGCAGCCACTTCTCTGGCCAGTGGAGGCGCTCAGACTCCCGCCGCCCGTACACTAGAGCAGGTGGTACAGGGATTCTAGACACCAGGGGCACCACCCGCCCAGCCGATTGCAGCTGCTCAGGATTATGTGGTTCCTACTATGCCTGAGGATGAACAGTGTAGATTGGAGAGGTTTGGGAGGCTCCAGCCTCCATCTTTCAGTGGTGCAGAGGGAGAGGCTGCACAGGGTTTCTTGGACAGGTGTCAGAGGATACTCCGTACAACAGGTATTCTGGAGACCAGTGGAGTCTCGTTCACTACCTTTCAGTTTTATGGGGCTGCATTCAGTTTGGGGGAGGCTTACCTGGCAACAGTTCTGCGTTATCTTTCTAGAGAAGTTCGTGGCTCAGTCCCGCAGAGAGGAGCTGTGCAGACAATTTAAGCAGCTTCATAAGGGTGAAATGTCTGTGATGCAGTATGGGATGCGATTCTCAGAGTTGGCCCGTCATGCTATCTGGTAGGTTCCCATAGACAGGGAGAGGATCAGGAGGTTTATAGATGGCCTCACTTTTCAGCTTCGATTGCTTATGACCAGAGAGAGAGTGTTTGATGCTACTTTTGATGAGGTTGCTGACATGGCTCATTAGATTGATATAGTTCGCAGTCAGGAGAGGGTTGAGAGGGAGGCCAAGAGGCCTCGTGGACAGGGTGGATTTAGCGGTACTCCTTCTGGGGGGTCAGTTTCAGTACAGTAGAGGTTGTCCTTTCTGACATGCACAGATGACTCGTCCAGTTCACCGTGGTGCATCATCTGGCCATGGTTCTCATAGTTATTAGCAGGGTCGTTTATCTCTCGGTGCCCTCCCAGTGCAGAGTTTGTCCCTTGCTCCATCAAGTTAGGGTTTGTCTATGCTAGGTCCTTCTGCCAATTATTTTGATGCTCGAGGATCCCTTCAGTCCCCTGCACTAGCACCGGAGAGTTGCTATGAGTGTGGGGAGTTTGGTCACATGAGGACAGAGTGTCCCCGTATAGTGAGAGGTCCTGCTCCATAGAGGAGCCAATCTATGTCATCAGCACCAGCCCCTTCACCACCCGGTCAACCAGCCCGGGGTGGAGGACAGTCAACTAGGGGTCGCCCGAGAGGCGGAGGCAGATTAGAGGGTTGCCAGGCCCGTTTCTATTCCCTCCCTGCCAGGCGAGATTTCATTGCTTCAGATGATGTGATTACAGGTATTGTCTCAGTTTGCCACAAAGATGCCTCTGTATTATTTGACTTTTGTTCCACTTATTCATATGATTCCTCGTATTTTGCTCATTTTCTGGATATGCCCCGTGAGTCTTTAGTTTCATCTGTTCATGTATCTACTCCTGTGGATGATACTATTATTGTGGACCGCGTATATCAGTCATGTGTGGTGACTATTGGGGGTCTGGAGACTAGAGTGGATCTTTTGCTGCTCAGTATGGTCGATTTTGATGTGATATTGGGTATGGATTGATTGTCTCCATGTCATGCTGTTCTAGATTGTCATGCTAAGACTGTGACGTTGGCAATGTCGGGGTTGCCGAGGGTTGAGTGGAGCGGTTCTATAGACTATGTTACCAGTAGAGTGATTTCGTACTTGAAGGCTCAACGAATGGTTGAGAAGGGTTGTCTGTACTATTTGGCTTTTGTGAGGGATGTTAGTGCAGAGACTCCTGCCATTGATTCTGTTCCGGTGGTGCATGATGTTCTGGATGTGTTTCCTGCAGACCTGTCGGGTATGCCGCCTGACATGGATATTGACTTCGATATTAATTTGGTACCAGGCACTCAGCCCATTTCTATTCCACCATATAGTATGGCCCCGACGGAGTTGAAGGAGTTGGAGGAACAACTTCAGGAACTCCTTGATAAGGGGTTTATTCGTCCTAGCGTGTCACCTTGGGGTGCACTGGTTTTATTTGTAAAGAAGAAGGATAGTTCTATAAGGATGTGCATTGACTACATGCAGTTGAACAAGGTCACAGTCAAGAACAAGTATCCCTTGCCACGTATTGATGATCTATTTGACCAGCTTCAGGGGACGAGGGTGTTCTCCAAGATTGGTTTGAGGTCAGGGTATCACCAGCTAAAGATTCGGGATTCGGATATTCTTAAGACAACTTTCAGGACACGATATGGCCATTATGAGTTCCTTGTGATATCGTTTGGGCTGACTAACGCCCCAATAACGTTCATGCATTTGATGAATAATATGTTTCAGTCTTATTTGGACTCGTTCATCATTGTATTCATTGATGATATCCTCGTGTTCTCATGTAGCCAGGAGGAGCATGCCCAACATCTGAGAATTGTGTTACAGAGATTGAGGGAGGAGAAGCTTTATGCAAAGTTCTCCAAGTGTGAGTTTTGGCTCGGTTCAATGGCGTTCTTGGGGCATGTGGTGTCCAGCGAGGGTATTCAAGTGGATCCTAAGAAGATAGAGGCGGTGCAGAGTGGGCCCAGACCGTCCTCAGCCACGGAAATTAGGAGCATTCTTGGTTTAGCGGGCTATTACCGTCGTTCTGTGGAGGGTTTTTCATCTATTACATCGCCCTTGACCAAATTGACCCAAAAGGGTGCTCCTTTCAGGTGGTCGAATAAGTGCGAGGAGAGCTTTCAGAAGCTCAAGACTGCTTTGACCACGGCCTGAGTTCTAGTTCCGTCATCAGCTTCTGGTTCTTACACAGTATATTCTGATGTGTTCTGATGCAGGAGGGTAGAGTGATTCCTTATGCTTCGCGCCAGTTGATGACCCATGAGAAGAATTATCCTGTCCATGATCTTGAGTTAGCAGCTATTGTTCACGCCTTAATGATTTGGCGGCACTATCTGTACGGGGTTCATTGTGAGATCTACATTGATCACCGGAGTTTGCAGCATCTGTTCAAGTAGAAGGATCTTAACTTGCGTCAGCGGAGGTGGTTGGAGCTTCTCAAGGACTATGATATCACTATTTTGTACCATTCCGGGAAGGCCAATATGGTGGCCGATGGCTTGAGTCACCGGGCGGAGAGTTTGGGATGTTTAGCGTATCTTCCTGCAGCAGAGAGACCATTGGCATTGGATGTTCAGGCCTTAGCTAGCCAGCTTGTCATATTGGATATTTCGAAGCCGAGTTGGGTATTAGCTTGTATGGTCTCTAGGTCTTCTCTTTATGATCGTATCAGGAGCGTCAGTATGATGACCCTCATCTGTTTGTCCTCCAGGACAGGGTTCGGCGAGGTGATGCTAGAGATGTGACTATTGGTGATGATGGCGTGTTGAGGATGCAGGGTCGGATATGTATGCCCAATGTGGATGGGCTTCGGGAGTTGATTCTTGAGGAGGCCCACATCTCGCGGTATTCCATTCATCTGGGTGCCGTGCAGATGTACTAGGATTCGAGACAGCACTATTGGTAGAGGAGGATGAAGAAGGATATAGTTGAGTTTGTGGCTCGGCGTCTCATTTGTCAGTAGGTTAAGTATGAGCATCATAGACCAGGTGGCTTGCTTCAGAGGTTAGAGATCCCAGAGTGGAAGTGGAAGCGGATCACCATGGATTTTGTAGTTGGTCTCCCACGGACTTCGAGGAAGTTGGATGCTATTTGGGTGATTGTGGGTCGGCTGACCAAGTCTGCGCACTTCATTCCAGTTAGTACTACTTATTCTTCAGAGTAGTTGGCTAAGATTTACATCCGAGAGATTGTTCGCCTTCATGGTATCCCAGTTTCCATCATTTCACATAAAGGCACACAGTTTACATCTCAGTTTTGGAGGGTCGTGCAGCAAGAGTTGGGTACTCAGGTTGAGTTGAGCACAACCTTTCACCCTCAGATGGACGGACAGTCCGAGCGCGCTAATAAGATATTGGAGGACATGTTACATTCTTGTGTCATTGATTTTGGTGGTTCATGGGACCAGTTTCTACCACTCGCGGAGTTTGCATATAACAACAGTTACCAGTCGAGCATTCAGATGGCTCCGTACGAGGATTTATATGGGAGGCGGTGTAGATCTCCGGTGGGATAGTGTGAGCCAAGCGAGGCTAGGCTCTTGGGTACAGACTTTGTCCAGGATGCATTAGACAAGGTGAAATTTGTTTAGGAGCGGCTTCGCACGGTGCAGTCTAGGCAGAAGAGTTATGCTGACAGGAAGGTCCGTGATGTGTCTTTCATGGTCAGTGAGAAGGTTCTGCTGAAGGTATCACCCATGAAGGGTGTTATGAGGTTTGGGAAGAGGGGCAAGTTGAGCCCTCGGTTCATTGGGCCTTTTGAGGTACTTCAAAGGATCAGAGAGGTGGCTTACAAGATTTCCTTGCCACCTTGCTTGTCGTGTGTGCATCCAGTATTTCATGTTTCTATGCTCCGGAAGTATATCGGCGATCCGTCCCATATTTTGGATTTCAGCACGGTTCAATTGGATGGTGATATGACTTATGATGTGGAGCCGATGGCCATTTTGGAGCGGCAGGTTCGGAAGTTGAGGTCAAAGGATATAGCTTCAGTAAAGGTGCAGTGCAGAGGTCAGCCTGTAGAAGAGGCCACTTGGGAGACCGAGCGGGAGATACAGAGTAGATATCCACATCTATTTGAGACTCCAGGTATGTTTCTAGACCCGTTCAAGGATGAACGTTTATTTATGAGGGGGAGGATAGAATGACCCGGCCGGTTGTTTCGAGAGTTATAGCCCCATTTCCTCCATTTCTGCTTCTTTTGTGCTTTACAGCTGTATTATGTCTTACCAGGTTGGTTGGTTCGGGTCCGGAGTGGTTTTGGAGTGATTTGAGATACTTACTCTCTTAATTGGAAGCTTAAGTTGGAAAAGTCGATCGAATATCGACTTATGAGAAAACGACCTCGGAGTTAAATTTTTATGGTTCTGTTAGCTCCGTTAGGTAATTTTAGACATAGGAGCGCATCCGGAATGTGATTTGGAGGCCCGTAGTATAATTAGGCTTGAATTGACAAAAGGTTGAATTTTGGCGATTTTGGTCAGCAGTGGAAATTTTGATATCGGGGTCGGGTTGGATTTTCGGAAGTTGGAATAGGTTCGTGGTGTCATTTTTGACTTGTGTGTAAACTTTTAGGTCAATCGGACGTTGTTTGGTAGGTTTCATCATTGTTTGAGCTCGAATTTTGGGGATGTTGAGAGAGATTTCAGAGTAATCACTAAGGCAAGTTCCTTGTACCTATTTATCTTCAATAATGGTGTTTTCCCACATATTTTACACCTAGTTGGTGATAGTTTGAGGTGAGATTTAGGAGATTAGGGCTTGGGAATTGGAGAGTAAATTTTGGGATTTTGGAGGGGCAATTGTGGTCGAATTTTGATACATTTGGTATGGTTAGACTTGTGAGTGAATGAGCTTTCGTGTTTTGTAACTTTCGTCGGGTTTCGATACGCGGCGGCGAGGGGGGGGGAGGTTGAGCTGATTTCGGATT
>AWOL01S0009815.1:449003-510864 GCA_000715115.1 Nicotiana otophora
GAGGGGGGGGGGAGGTTGAGCTGATTTCGGATTTTGTACTAAAGTTTAGTAGTTTTCTTGCGGAATTGATCCTCTTAGCCAATATTGATTATCTCATACTGTTTGTGGCTAGATTCGTGGCATTCGGAGGCCGATTCGAGGGGCAAAGACATTTCGGAGTAGGGATTCTGCGCGATTAAGGTAAGTAACAGTCTTAAATCTGATTTTGAGAGTATGAAACCCCGAGAATTAGTATGATGTGAATATTTGGAGGTAAAGCACATGCTAGGTGACGGGCGTGTGAGCGTGCACCGTGAGGGATTGCGACTTGGTCCATCCCGTGAGACTGTAAACTCGAATAGCTATTGTTATTGCCTGTTTTTCCTTGTCTTTGAGAAATTGACTACCTTTCATGCTAGAAACCATGCTTAGGCCATATGTTATCACTGTTGAGACCTGCAGTGGTCGTATACATGTTGAATTAATTGCTAATTGTTGTCTTGTACTCAGTCACAGTCTTACTTGTGTGTTATATCTCTGTTCCCTCTCATTTCTTGTTGATACTTGTTGTATTCTCTATTTGGGCTAATTATTAGATATTTTGTGAGGCTGGAGAGGTTAGTGACTGAGATAGGCCTGAGTGCCGAGCTGCGAGCTGTGAGATATATGGATCGGGTTGCAAGACGCAATAAGCCTTCGGGCTAAATATATATATTATTGGATCAGGTTGTACGCCACCATAATATTGGATCCGGTTGCACGTCGCAACAATATTGGATCGAGCTGCACGTCGCAACAATATAGCGCTTGGGCTGAAGGAGCATCTCGGGAGTCTGTACACCCTCAATGAGCACATGTACCTATTGAGAGTGTGTATTGAGGGCTGAAAGCCGAGAGTATGAGCTGTTGAGATGAGTTGAGTGACTGATGCCTTGAGAGAATGTACTTGCTTTTATTTATTGTTGCACTTAGTTGTTATATGTTGTTGTTGTGAAAATTCTGGAAGATTTATATATGTTTTACTTGAGCTCGATTTGATTTGACTTATACTACCGGATTTGAAAGCATGTTCACTCTTTACTGAAATTGTTTGAAATGATCTGCATTTTTATAGCTCGTCACTTATTATCAGTTCCTTATTTAATTTTATTACTTTCTAAGTTGGTTGTACTCATACTACACCCTGCACTTCATGTGCAGATCCATGTGTGTACGGTTCTGGCGGTCACTGAGTTCATACGCGAGCTGATTATCGGAGACTTACGAGGTAGCTGCCGGCGTCTGCAGCACTTGTTTTTCCTTTCTTATTATCTTTTCTCTCTTGTATTGGCATTTAGCACAGACTGTAGTAGACTCTGTTTCTTGATTGGATGTTAGATGCTCATGACTTAGTGACACCTCGATGTCATGCTATCATTCTGCACTTGTGTTTTGGGTTTTTTTACCCCGTTATAATGTAAACCTTCAGTTAGTTTAATTGCTTTAGCTCACTTCTTTTATATATTGAAAGCATATTGAGAATGCCGACTTGCCTACTTCCACGATAGGTGCCATCACAACTGGTTAGGTATTTGGGCCGTGACACCTTTCAGCTACTACAGTTGACTCAGGTGAATAAGGCAAAGTTACTTCATGAATAATTCCATTCTTTTCACAAAAGTCATTTAAAGATGAATATTTTCCACCTCTATCAAATCTAATTCTCTTGAGTTTTCTACTAAATTGATTTTCAACCTCAGTTTTATAAGAAATAAAAGTATTACAAGCATCATCTTTATTTCTAGGCAAATACAACTTAGTATATCTGCAAAAATCCTCAATAAATGTCACATTACCTTTCACCACCTCTAGTCATGGTTTATTTTAGATCGCCTAAGTCAGTGTGAATCAAGGATAATAATTTAGTTTCTCTATTTACAGAAAAACAAGTTTTTCTGGTATTTTTAGCTTCAACACATATTTCACACTTGTCAATATTATTTGAGTCTAACTCAGATATTAATCCTAGTTACTGTATTTTCTTTATATACGTGATATTAACATGTCCTAGTCTAGCATGCCACAAAGAAATAGACTCAACCATGTAAGCAGAAGAAGATGTATTTTCATATCTAGTATTAGAAACATTAAGCACAGATAAATCATGATTACAATATTCATTGCCCATAAAAATATTATTTTTGGTTAGTACGACCTTATCATTTTCAAAGAACACCTTCACTCCAGCCTTTCCTAATAATCCCATAGAAACCAAATTGGTTTGGATATTAGGTACATACAACACATCACTTAATGCTAGAGTTTTACCAGATGTGAGTTTGAGAAGAATTTTTTATTTTCCAAGAACGCGAGATGTTCTTGAGTTACCAAGATAAATAGTTTCTTCTCCTTCCTCAACTTGGGTGTAATTTTTGTCTGCATAAATGTGCCTAGTAGCACCAGAGTCTATCACCCAATTTCTTACATTTTTCATATTAGTTATTTGGGAAATGACTGCAATAATTATATTATCCGCTTTAGTCAATTTTTATTTTGACTTAGCGGGATTATCATTTATCCTAACTCTTCTCTTTTATTAAGGTTCATTTTTCTTGAAGGTATTAATATTAGCATTGGATATGTAACCATGTCTATTTACATACATGTGTTTTGACATTAGTGTCTACCAAAGTTGTGGATACAATAATGTATTTGTAACACCGTGAATATCTGGCAGGACAAATGGAACAGTAGCAGCGGAGACAACGCCAAAATTGGTAGCACCATCAAAAATTTTTGTAGTGGTATTACTTGCTATAGTTTTTTAGATTGTAGGGAATGACACCGGAAAATAACAACAATACTGCAATAATATTATTTGTGAGCAGATACACGGATTGGCTTGAGTCGTACTGGGCACTGTCCTAAGAAACTATTTCAGCAATGTGAAATATTTCCACAGGATTAAACAAGTCTACCTCTATTTATTTAGAGGATACATGAATCAACAAAATTAAATAATAAATCAAGCAGGTTCAGAAAATTAGAGAGAAGAATTAATAATAAAGGTAATAATTGTAGGAAGAAAGTAATTATTAGCAAGATAAATTCTTGGTTGATAATTGAGTTGGTATGTGTGGCTAATCCAAAACCTATTTATAGGCAATTAAGGAGGTTGCATGTATGACAAGTGTGGAGAGTATTTTAACACTTGTTCAAATATATTAGTCCACTTGGCTTCAATATTAACAAGTGTACCTAGTCTTTCATGTACAAAGACACATGGTAGATTTGCATAGCCGCTTGTCAAATCTCTTCAACACTTGGCTTTAAGGCTTCATACAAGAAGCCACTTGGAAATAGATAGGACACTTGTAAAATTAAAAGACACATAGCTATTTTAAAATTTTGAAAATACTCCCGCATAAATAATATCAAAAGGTCATTTGAGAAGATGACATTATACTAAAACTATGATATTATATAAAAGTTAATTTCAGGCAGCCTAACAGAGACTCTCTATGTTGTTTTTCCTTCTAATTCTATTTGAGACTCAGCTGTCGTATGATTTAAAATTTGATTGATAATGGAATCATTACTCTATCTTTGTTTGCTTAAATACAGAGGCGACTTTAACTGCAATCTAATAAAGACGCTGTTTTAGGCCTCCAAAAGTAAGGGGCCTCAAAAAGTATGTGACCTTGAAATTGACTATATAGTATACATTGGAAAAACAAATATTAGAAAAAATGATTATAAAGAAATACTTAATTTTTCATCTCAAAAAGCTAAAAAATACGTTTCAATAAAAATATTTTTTTTGTGAAATATATTTAAGACGTTATTAAGGTTAGATTCTGACTCTAGTTGAGCCGCCTATGCATAAATACCCTTTATTTGCAATATGGTTTAAACCCATGACATGTGCCAATTATTACGCTCTTAAAAGGAAGGAAAAGATTATCCGTTTTAACTCATATATTAAGCGCACCACATGTACCTAACTTAGACATCAAGTGATAGCTCTTATAACATATCCAAAGCCCTGGGACTATTTTCGTTCAGCTCTTTTATAACTAATTAACTACTTTTTCGATCGTTTTCTGGGTATTAACAATCGTGGGGTAACCTAAATGAGAACAAACAAAAGAAGAAATGGATGCATAGACATCGCAGAGAATGCGATCCTATGCTGTTCTCAATTTAAAACAACATCAAACGCATCTATCAAAATCTAAAATGTAATTTTAAAAATCATAAATTACACCAAAAGCAAATCCCATAATCACATTTCAGTTATAACAAAGTAAAACGACGAAAGTTGGCAGAAACAATTTGAACTTGAAAGAAGTTCCATGAAAGGAATTAATTCTATAAAGAATTTACAAGAAGGGACGACTAACCAAATAGAGCAACCACCATTCTGTATTTGTATTGGAGAAGAACAGAGGAGAGGAAAATGATAGATTAGGGCTCAATGTTTCTTATTGAGGAAGAGCAAAAACCTGTTTTGCCTCGTTTAGTTCGTCCTCTTTTTCCCTTTACTTCTTTTCTTTCTTGTCTCTTTTTATCGTTTTGTTTCCTTATTCACTTCTTTCTTTCTTTTTCTTTTCTTTTATTTTATAATTAAACGATATTTAATTATAGCAAAAGATATTTACATAGTAGGAGTGTCATTGAGGACACTCAAGTTATCAAATATGGCCAAACTATTACAAGTGCTTATCGAAATAAATATTTTTTTATTGTGAATATCTAGTTATTTCTTTTGAGAAATTTTAGGTTTAGTTATTTTCTGACCAAGTTAGTTTTTCCCTATAAATAGAGGAAATCTCATTCATTGTATGGTCATCCCTCGAGATAAATAATCTATTATTTTGTAGCTTGAATTATTTTCTTATATTTTTAGAAAATTCATAATCCCTCTAGGTTTAAGAAAACCCATTGTCCTAATATATTTGGGAAAGGAAAACCTTTTGTCCTTGTTAAATTGGGAAACCTTTCTCTTATAGGTTTGAGACTATTTGAGAATTATATATAGGGGTGGTAGTTGGAAATTCTATACATTGTATTGTGCTTTTCTTCTCATTCATAATGGAAAACTCTCTCTGCTTCTTCCATGAGGATTAGGCTTAGCCGAATGTCGTTAAATCCTTGTGTTGATTTTTCTTCTCTATTTACTTTGTGTATTATTGTGTGCTAGTTAATCTATGATCTTCCGCAATAATTTGTATCAGAGCAAGGTTCGGGTTTCTACATATAATCTAGGGTTAAGATGTCTTCATTATCTTCAACAAAGTACGAAGTAGAGAAATTTAATGCGGGTTATAGTTTTAGTCTATGGAAGATTATGATGAAATCCTTCCTGGTGTTATAAGGGTTATGGAAGATAATTGATGAGGATTCTCCTGAGAAGACGACAGAGACAAAGAAGGCAAACCTGAAGGAGAGGGCTTTGAGTGCGATTTTCATGAGCGTTACAGATAGCGTTCTTCAGCAAATTGCTGAAGAAACTTTTGCAGCAACATCATGGAAGAAGCTCGAAGATGTGTAATCTAAGAAATCGCTAACAGACCGCACTACTTGAAAAAGAGGTTATACAATCTCCGTATGAACGAAGGTACACTTGTTAATAGTCGCCTTGATGAATTTAATTCAATTATAATGGAGCTGAAGAATGTGGATATCAAAATTGAGAGTGAGGATCATACCTTGATTATGTTATGTTCTTTACCACCGTCTTATGATACTTTTGCCAATACGCTGCTATATGGGAAAGATAGTATTTCACTGAAAGATGTTAATAATGCACTAAAATCTAAAAAGTTGAAAAAGAGCTTTCCAGACAGCAGAATTGAGGGCGAGGTTTTTGTGATTAGAGGAAGAACACAACAAAAGGACTTTAACAGAAAAAAGTCCACCGCCGGATCTAAGTCTAAAGAAAGGAAACAAAACTATTATGTGTGCCGGGAGCAAGGTCATAACAAGAGATAGTGTCCCGAGCTAAAAGAGAAAAGAGGAAAGTAGAAAGTAGATAATTCGGTAAATGTTGTTAACATTAGATATAATTTTGATAATAGTGACTATGTAGGGGAAATCTGTGGTGTGAGTTCTAGTCATAGGCAGAATTCTTGAGTTCTAGATTCTGGTGCTACTTTCCTTATGTGTCCACACAAGAATTGATTTGCAACTTACAAGCAAATGAGTGGGACTGTCTACATGGGAGATTATAGCAATACCCCAAATTTACATATAAAGGAGATATACATCGAGCAACATTTATTGGAATGCTTGTACATGAATCTAAAATGTCTATGTATAATAAAGACTCAAAATTTATATCAATCTGGTACTCTCCAAGACCAACATACCTGCTAACAAGTCCTATGCATGTGTGAGATGTATCAAGTAGCATATGCAAAATGATGTGCACGAATATAGCAAATATAAAAACACTTGAATAGGCATAGAGGATTTACTTAAACAAAGTAACTTTTACCTTTATACTTGAACTCATCAATCAGTCCATGGTATCAAAACCTGTGCACACACGGCCTAATATAGAATGGGTGATCACGTGACTTTAAAGGGATAGATTTAAATTTATGCACAAAATAGGAATGTGACCAGCTCGCTCAATAGGAACATGATATAATATGCCCAAACGGATACCTCAATAGAAATATCTGAAGATATGCCCAAAACTGATACCTCAATAGAAATATGTGAAGCCATGCCTAAAACTGATACCCCAACAGGAACATGTGATGACATACCCAAAATTGCTATCTCTTCAGAAACATATAGAGACATGCCCAAGTAGCTCAACGACTCACAACAGTCTCAAATAAGAAATATATATATATATATATATATATATAAATATATACTCTCATAAGGTTCATATATAAAATAGTGTATGACCACGTAGTTCTACTATGTAAATCAAGTACATAATACTCACAATATTAAGCTAGCTTGTGAAGGATACCTATAACATTACTCTAGCATGAATAAGATGCCCAATTAGTCATACAACAGGTAAAACATGCAACATGTAAAGGCATATAGTGAAACAAGGAATAATAAAGCCTGAGATTCTACCCCGAGCATGGAAAACACATGGTGTCCGCATATATGTTCGTCATTTCGCATGTACATTACCTCAAAATACATAGCATGTAGAACACAAGTCCATTAAGAAAATATTTCCTCAAGTCGAGGTTGACCAAGATATTTACCTACTCTGAAGTAAGCTTTAACCTTCAAAACTACCATTTTTCTTTCTTTATGGCCTCCGGACATTTACAATCTAGCAAAATAATATTAATGAGGTTAAATAAGGCTATAGGAACCAATCCTATATGCAAAAGATTCAATCTATATCAAAATCTCAAAAGTCAATTCGGATCCACAAGGTCAAAATCCGAGACCAAAACCAAAATTCGGTGATCCATAATCTTCAGTGTCCAATGTAATTTATTTTAAAATCTGAATTTATATCGGTGTTCAAAACTAGGAAATTTACTCTCTTAAAGTTTGGTTGAAAAGCTCCCTTTTTCTCTTGCTCAAATCTATATTTTGATGTTAGATCAAGTGATAGATTCATGTAATAATCATATATTTAGGTTAAAATTATTTATCCCAAACTTATAGATGAAACCCTAGCTTCAAACCTCTCAAAATCGAGCTCCAAAACTAAGAAAAAAATAAAAATTATAAAACTTGGATTTAGATTATTTCATAAAGTTGCTATAAAAAATTTGCCTAGTTATTCACAAAATAGATTATCTGCGGTTTACAAACCTGATATGAGGTTCGCAGATCATGCCGCATAATGGTTCAGATAGCAAGTTTGTGCTGCTACACTCTAGTAAAGTTGCCATAACCTTCTATAGAAATATTGCAACGATGTATTGTTTAACTCACTAAAAATTAGATTTAAAGAGCTACAATTCTCATCAAGACATTACCACTAAATTCTTTATTGAATAGGATAAATACTCTCGTGAAATCAAGCAACCATAGAAAGGCCATATTTTAGCAGGTTAAATCTTTCAAAACTTTTTTCGAATGAGCCAAAACTTACCTGAGCCCCTCAAGTCCCTTCAAAACCATCCAACAAGTCTAAATCATCATACAAATCTATTTAAACCTTCAAATCATGGATCCAAAATCATTTTTTTATATTGTTGACTTTAGTCAACTCTATGCACTTTTGAAGCTTCTAGTTAATAAGAAGGCATACAAAATGCTTTAGAGCCCTTTGGGATTTGAGCCACTCATATTCACAAATCACAAATCACTAAATGAATCTATGAGAAGTCTTAAATAAAGGAACATGATGCTAGAGCTCAAAATAACTTGTTGAGCTATTATATTTTCACCCACTTTAAAACATGATTGTCATTGTATATGTCAAAAATGTTTCCGAAGTCATCAATTTGCTATAAAAACTCATCATACATATTCCCACTGGTGATCTCATTTTACATTCACAAAGATAATGCTATTAGTACACCTTAATTGAGGATTCCTTATTTAACTTTAGCTCATATGCTCATAAATCCTCGTTTGATATGCGGAATTTAATCAAGACACCGATTCTCATAAGAATTCACTATCTCAACCTGAATTACATGTGTCGAGTCATTAATGAACTACAAGAACATAACTAAATGATATTTTCCACATCGTTTATATCCATAGCAATATCTAAGTCTTCACAGAAGTTCTAATGATGAAAGAAACATGTAAAAACTCATAACTACCCACCATAGTAACATGCCAGAGATTTTTAATGTCCGATAAAAATTGCTGCTTGTTCTAAGTTATCTAATAGCATTGTTTCCCAAACCGACCTTATCGAAGTTCGATTACACTAATTCCAAGTCCGTATGTTTTGTGTCACGACCCAAACCTCACCCTCCCCCCTAGGAGTCGTGATGGTACCTTGTCTCTAAACTAGGTAAGCCGGTCTATATTCAAAATTTAGAAAAATAAAAGCATGAAATAACGAGACAAGGTTTAACATAAAAGTGGAAATAAGAGTAATACAGGACGAGCAACAAATACTCAACATAATATTCCAGAACTAGGTGATACGGAGTAAAGATGAAACAGGAGGGTGACTTCGAGGCCTGTGGTCGGATCATGCATGGATACCTTGAATTCTTCGATATATGCAAAGCCTCTCTGCCGATCAGACCGGTTTGAAATACATTGATCAGTACAAAAATATGCAGAAGCATAACATGAGTACACCACAAACAGTACCCAGTAAGTATCAAGACTAACCTCGGTAGAATAGGTATGAGGTGCAAGTCGTGTTTGTGATACTCACTAGACAAATAACCTGTGCAATAAATATATCGAAGAAAACTGATACCTGAAATATAACTGAAAACAGAAATCACAATCCCTTTTAGAACTTGTAATAACAACTCAGTGTAGTGAAACTCATCTTTGATCACGAAACAACAAATAAAGGTAAGACATGTGATGAAGTGTCCAATACTTCCATTAACTCAGGTAATTGCAACACGTAAACTTTCAAAAAATAAGTCTAAGAATGCAATATCAAACTGTCTCAACACAATCACAACAACAATAAGATACCACGAAAATATCACATAAATCATCAAATACTACCCTTATTACGCTATATGTGCACATAAAGTGATATGCCACCCTTATTTCGTCACATGCGCTTATAGCCACCCTTATTATACCACGTGAGCAATCCGAGATAACGCCACCCTTATTTTGCCCCACGCGCACAACCGTAGACAAACAAATTTCACGGCGAAAACCTCATGCTAACACCCCAATCAATCCGCTCAACATGTCCACAACACGGTACCAAAAAATAATAAATGCCAAGTGCCGCAATATCACAACAATAGTACCAAAGTGTTATCAAAGTGATAGTTCATAACTTTAAAAAATCGTGCACGAGGAAATAACAAATAATCATAGAAGTGGAGGAATATTCAATAAATAAGGCATGTCTATGTCTATGTAAATGAAATGAGCATGATCAAATAATCATAAAGTGATTTCACAAGTTTCATATAAGGTTCATTATCACATTAAGGCGTATTAATAACATATGGTCTATTCCTGTCAAAACTAACACACATACGCTCGTGTACACATTTGTCACCTTATGTACACGTCGCTCACATAGTACAAATAATGCAAACAAACCAAATCCTACGGGGAATTTCCCCCACATAAGGTTAGGCAAGATACTTACCTCAAACAAGCTATATCAGTCAACTAACAGGTCCTTCCCATGCAAATCCAACTCCGGGTAGCTCAAATCTAGCCAAAATAACTTAAATCAACTTAAAAGGTCAACCCTAGGATCGCACCTCAAAACCCGACCAAACTCATAAATTTCGAACACCCATTTCGATATGAGTCCAATCATACCAAAACCATCTAATTCCGACCTCAAATCGACCTTCAAATCATCAATTTATATGTAAAAACATTTTTACCAAAATCCCCAATTTCTACAATTCAAATCAATAATCAAACACTAAAATCGAGGTTGGATCATGAAATAATAACAAATCCGAGTCAAAATCACTTGCCCCAATCCAAATCGAGAAAGTCTCCTCCAATATCACCCAAAACCAAGCTCTCTGACTCAAAGTGTGATAAATGAAATAAAACTCTCGACCAAGTTATATTTTGCCTAGTCTTTTCGCTTCTGTGGCTCAGCAGTCGCAAATGCTACTCCGCAATGCAACCAAGTCTCAAAACAAGCCGAAACCAATTTGGAACACACCCAAGGCCCCCGGGATCCCGTCCAAGCATAACATCAAGTCCCAAAACATAATACGAACCTACTCAAGGCTTCAAATCACACCCAACAATATCAAAACTACAAATCGCACCTCAATTCAAGAGTAACGAACATTTCCAAATTCAAAACTTGCGCCGAACAACCCTAAACAACTCCGAATAACCTCAAATTTTACATGTAAGTTCCAAATGATACAACAGACCTATACCAACTCGCGGAATCAAAATCCGAGACGATATCAATATAGTCAACATTCGATCAAATCTATCAACCTTACTAACTTTCAACTTTCCAACTTTCGCCAATTCAACCCGAAATAACCTACTGACCTCCATATGTTTTTTCAGACATATGCCTATGTCCAAATTTATCATACTAAGCTATTCGAGCCTTCAAAACACCATTTTAGAGTCGTCTAGACAAAATTCAAACTCTGGTCAACTCTTACAACTAAAGCTTTCAACCAAAGGACTAAGTGTCCCAAACCATACCAAAACTCTCCCGAAATCACACCAATCAACCCCGCAAATCGCATAACCATAAATACACATATGTAAAGCATCAAATAGGGGAATCGAGGCTAAGATACTCGAAACAACCAGCCGAGTCGTTACATTTTATCTGATCTAGAACAAGTTACTCGACCAACAAATCACACCAAATTCCACATGGAACCTCAAGCGACATAGTTTATATACCACACAAGCAATTGTCCAAATATGCCAAATTTGTAAAACAAAATTGATCACTCTAGTAACTCTCCGAGTCTATGATATCCTTTCTCAACAAGTCTAAGACAATCTGTATACCCCGATCAAAATGTCCTTCAAATAGTGGATAATCAAACAAACTCAAATCATCATATGTAACCAAAAATACCTAGCATAACTTTTATAATCATAATGTGGACTATCTCACTTGTATCAGATCTGATAGAAGCATGTATCGCTTATAACAATAAACCCTTCAGATGATATATCCGTATAACACCTACCGATGTATAAACAAATCTAACTCGTCATTGAACACGTATTCTCAATGGTCTGCCAGTAGTCACCCAAACTAATCCCAATTTCTTCCAAAGCTAGTAATAAGCCTTCTATAAGCCTATATTGACCCATTCAAACTTCCACTCATGGAAATTCAAGTAATCTCTCTCTATATATATGTGTGTGACCTGATTCAACCTCCCGGAACCGAAATGGATTAGATTCTTAAATTTGTAAATCTTTATAGTTCTTACTTAACATGAATATTGTTCTAACCCGAAAAAAGATCGCCTACAACCTCTGGAACCATACTTCTCAATGTAAAGAACTCCGTGAGACATATTCTACTATACTTAGGTATATTTTATCCAATTTGAATACATCAGACCATATGTCTTGTCAGACACTAGCTTTCTCAAGTTATCCATTTGAGATACACAAAATCAACTATTTAGCCATTAACACAGTCATTTTCCACATCAAAATAGATAGTTTCAACTCTAAAAATTCGATCTCTAAACCTTAAGAGTGAAAGAATCATCATACCAGTAAATTATAAGTTATCCACTCAAGAATATTTCCAGCAATCTTTTTATGTCCGACCATAAAAATCTGAATCTCAATTGTTACCGATCACCAATTTTTGTAGCCCCCAATCAAATCATCTATAGGATTCATTCATTATGCATCATTTACAACCTGCAACCTTTCCCGGTGATGTCAGATAGTGCTACCATACATGTCAAGCAACTCAAATTACTCACATCTTCTAAGACTCAAGATCTTTTACTCGAAGATGAACCGCCACCTTTACTATTCAACCTCAATTTCACACGGTTCACTATAAAAATAGTAACACCATATATTAAGTACAAAAAATCTGTCATCAACCTTAAATCCCTAATTAGGATAGTTGTAATGACTCGAGCGGTTATTTTTTTGTATTACAACCTCGTTCCCCTATTTGATGTTTCTCGTATATTTGTTTGACATTTCGTGACATATCGGGATGGTTGGTTTAGTTTTGCAAAGATTTGAGAGTGAATTGGAGCACTTAGTTCTATTCTAGAAAGCATAAGTTATAAGAATTGACCACGGTTAGACTTTTGAGTAGATGATCTCAGATTGGTGATTTGATGATTCCAATAGGTTATGGTGATTCTAGACTTAGTGTATGTTCGGATTTGGATTTGGAGGTTCTTAGAAGGGTTTGGTTCTATTTGCTGAAAGTTGGCAATTTGAAACGTTGGAGAGTTTGTAGGTTTGATCGATTGTTGTCTTTAATGTTATCAAGTTTTGAAAGGTATTTCGGGACTTTAGATAGATTTGTTTAGTTGAATGGAACTTGTGTGCGAAGTTTGGTTACAATCCAAAATGTTTAGGCATAATTCAGACATGTTTGGCAAAGCTAAAATGTTTGATAGTTAAGAGATGGATTTTAACCTTCGATTATTGGATATGATGTTGTTTGTGATGTTTTTAAACTTTGAATAAGTTTGGATTAGGTATTCATACATGTTAGTATGGTTTGATGAGGGCCCGAGGGGTTCAGGTACGTTTCTATATGGTTTCGGGCCATTTTGAGATGGTTTGGAATCCTTGGTTCTGGTGCATTTCACCTGCAATGGTTTGGATCATACCTGCTAAGGTAGAACTAGGACTCATAGATTGCACATGTGGAGGTATTAGCATGGAAATGTTGTCGCGCCTGCGATTCCGCAGGTGTGGATGCAGTGTCATAGGTGCGGTGTCCGGCTAGTCAAGGGGATTTTTCAGATGCGAGCTTATGGCCACAGATGTGAAATGCCTAGCAGACTTAATTCTTTCGAGGGTTGGATCTTTTTTACTATTTTTAGTTTTAGAGCTCGGGAAAAGGTGATTTGGGAAGGGATTTTCACTAATACTTTGAGGGTAATTGATTTTTACTCGATTTTGATTATATATCTTATTTTTCCATGGATTTCTACACTTTAATCATGAAATTTTGTAGACAAATTTGGGGTTCTTGCCTACATCTTAGTGTCACGCCGCAAAACCGAGGAGCGCGACCGACGCTCAACCGAGTGAACCCGACCGAGCAAGCTTGTTAGTTTTCATTCTACCCAAACTCATCCACGAATAGAGATAATGCATATTTTCCTTAATTAGACAAAAGATGTTCACGTCTACAATACCAATTCATTTCCAATAGTTTCATCATTTTTAAAGTCTCAATTGGACAAGTAATACAACCACAACACCAGCAACAAGGCCAATACACAGCCCACACTATGTCTACGGAGCCTCTATAATTAAAGAAGAGTACAATGATAATGCCGGCAATAAGGCCCCGGCTATATCTCAAACGGAATACATAAAATACGAAAGATTCATGACCCCGGAATGAAGTGGGGCTCACCAAGTCAGCTGGGAAGAAGGTGCACTGCTATCACTAATTAATATCTCCTGGTGTGGAACCACCTTCATCCATTTAAAGATGCAGCACCCCCGGCAAAAAGGACGTTAGTACCGTTGAATAACACTAGTATGTATAACTAAACACCCTCTCAATAGAATGACAAATAATACAACAAGATTATCATAATATCAATGAAAGCCTTAATCAACATCAAACCTCAATTTAGGATCAAGACAGTGTTCAAATTAATTTCCATATCTCACATTGGGTGATTTTTAGTATCGATATACCATTATTCACAATACCAATGCCACCGTACTTTTAGTACGGAGTCCGATCACGACCTGATCGACTAGGCTATCTCATTAGAGAATCAACCACAATTACTATCAATTCCAATACCACTGTAAATTTAGTACGGAGTCCGATCATGACCCGATCGGCTAGGCTATCTCATGAGAGAATTAACCATAAATACTGTCAATATTAATACCACTGTAAATTTAGTACGGAGTCCGATCACGACCCGATCGGCTAGGCCATCTCATTAGAGACATCAACCACAATTACTATCATTACCAATTTCCAATAAAATCACCACCATGTGTGCGGCATGATGTCCGCTCACAACCTGACCAGCTAGGATGTCTTATTTGAGACATCAACTTTTTTATATCAATCATCCCATTTCATATTACTTTCACATCTTTTCATTTTATTGGCACTAATGGACAAAATTATAGGATCATTCTTGGCAGTTTGTCCATATTCAGTAGTTCATGCTCACCTTATCAATTTCAAACATCATTATCATCATCAACAACAAATACAATTCAAATCAAGGTGTGTAGTACACATGTGAGTAATTTAGAGTCTAAGGCACATAGAGATATGTTACAAAATTTGGCATAACAACCTTCATTTGAACTTGACTTAAAGTCGAAATATTATTAATGCACAGACCATATTTTAACACATCTTCAATTGGTAACATAACATGAATAAAGCATTTGGGATGCTTGTTGAACATATATCTTTCAGCCCAATCTTACTCGGAATAGCCAGTTTCATAATGAAGCACTCGGGACTTACATAATTTGCATGAATATCGTGGGATTCAATTCTAAGAGAAGAGTTAGCCAACATACCACAATTGAGCTTCCTTAAACTCTAAAACGTTCTGCAATTCTTAGCAACTTCAATCTATTTTAGAAATATAACAAATTGAATCAAAATTAGGAAAATGATCATGGTTCTAGCTCATTTGAGCATTTTATCAAACACTAGGTGTGCACAAGGTTTCAAGGTCTTTTTATGGAGGATTCCATCATCCCACAACCCAATCTCTACCATGCTTAGTTCAACAATCTTCCTACACCCCTTGATATCATGTGCATGTAAAATAATCAACTCTCATGCCCAAATATTATCTTGCTAAGTAACCATTTTCAGATGATTTTAAAATTATAGTTTAGGGTGTAGAATCTTACCTCTAGGATGAAGACCTAGTGAGCTTGCCTTCTTAATCTTTCAAACTTGAGCAAGAATTGAAGAACAATTATTGAAGAACACCTTCTCACTCAAGGGCACTCTCTCTTACTCTAAAATGTCAAATTATATCTCAAAAATAGACCAAAACATGTATTTAATGAAGTAGGGTCGGGTTGTAAAAACCTAAAAATGATGCTCCGGAATAGGTTCTGCGATCGCATATACGGCCGCATAATGGTTATGCGGACCGCATATGAGGCACATAATTGGTGTCCAAAATGACCAAAAATCTGCCTGAGTCTACGGTCACTATGCGGTCTGCATAACTGTTCTACCGTCGCATAGTGCACCTCATAACAGTTATGCGGTCACATAGTCGACCGCATAATTGCTTTCAACTGACCCCATTAACTGCCTCACTCTGCGGCCATTATGCAGTATGCAGAGTGATTCTGCAGTCGCATAATGGACCGCAGAAATGTACTTTTCCGCTAAAAATGTTCCTTTATTTTCCGGTACATTGTTCAACCTAAAAGGTCCGAGCTGCGTCTCGCAAGCTCGCCGTGAAGAATTTCTATAATACTCAACACGTAAAACAAATTCGGCACCATGAAACATTACTTTCTTTTGTAAAATTTTACGGGGCTTTACACTTTAGTACTTCGAAATCTTCCAGGGTGTTACACTTAGGTGGGTGTATTTTGGGGATTTGAAGGTTAATTTGGACTTAATTTTGAAATCTAATCATTTATTTTAACTCGTGGGGATTTTCGAAGTCAGGATCTACCCGATGACTCGAGTTTTGACCATGCGGGCCCATATCGACTTTTTTTGAGTTCTGAGATTTTATTAAATATTGAAGCTTTATCATTTTTACCTGCTTTTTATAGCATTATTTGACTCATTTGAGTTGTATTTGTCTAGATTCAAATCGTTTGGAGGTTGATTTGGGAGGAAAAGCTATTTTGGAAGGTAGAAGTTGTTATGGGGTGGAGGTAGGTCTCTTGTCTATCCTTCTAAGAGGGATTTCTCCTAATATATAATCTATTTGTTACTTGTTACTTGATTTAGGATCCATGTATATGAAAGGTGACAATCATATATGTGTAGCTATGTTATGAATATATCTGGTAGAGTTGGCTTATGATTGTGCCTTGTTTCAACTTAGTGAATTTACTATCCATGTTTTGATAATTTTATGACTACGTGATGACCCATAATATGGCTTAGAAGAATGCTCATGGTTATGAATTATTAAATTGGGCATCAAGGATTATTTTTCCATATTGAGCTTTCTTTTTATTCCGTAGTCATAAACTTATCTTAATTGCTTCATGATTTGGTGGTTATTTGGATGAATTTACTCATTTTAAATATTATGATTAGACTCATGCATGGTGAGCAAGATTGTTGAGCCATTGTGATAAATTAAATTACATGATTAGCCATAGCTACTATTTATCCATATGGGCTTTTATTCGTATCTCTATTGTTATGTCCGACCCTTTTTTTGTTATATTAATTCATACACACGTGAATGAGTGAGTTGGATGTTGTGAAGAAATGAGAATTTTGGCATCAAGGAAATAGTGAGGGGATATTGATTATTGATGATATTGCAGTTAGATCGAGTTTCATACTGCAATGGTAATATTAGTGGATCGAGTTGTACATTACAATAATATTATTGGTGGATCGGGTTGCACGCTATAACGTCACATAGATATGGATTTGTCCCTTTGGAGTCAGGTGATTACCCATATTACTTTGGGTCCTATAAGCATAGACACCCAGATTGGTGCTAGTTTTGGCACTTGGCCAATGCCGGACACATGGATTTGGGAGGTTGGATTTGGAATTGGATTATAAGCATGCATTAGTAGACTAGACTCATACAGTGGCTCTTAAATATACATATGAACATTTATTGACTCGTATCATGATTTTAAAAAGAATCGAGATAACTGATATAGTATTCTATCTCTTTGTCTGAAAGCATGCCTAAATTTTAGATTTACTATGGTTCTACTGGTGGATTTGATTGATTATATCAATCTTTATTACATGTTCATATGCTTATTGAGCTTCTAGTAAGTGCTAATGTCAATATCTTGATACTACTTTTTTAAGGCTAGACATGATACTTACTGAGTACCGTAGTTTTGTATTTAGACTATACTTTTGCATATTTTTGTTGAGGTTCTGAGACTAGCATTAGCGGTACCATTGAGTTGAGTAGGAGTATTTTCGTGGAGACTTTATGGTGAGCTCCTTTACTTGATACGATCTGCAACACATGACGTCCTCCTTCCCTACTTATTTATATTTGTCTATGTATTTTCTTTTCGGATAGTGGTAGTTATTAAGTTGAGGTTATATACTCTCGTTAGATGCTCGTGACAATATTGTGATACCCGATCTTGGGAGAGTTTGTGAGACAATTGTGGTCGCGTTTAGACCTTTTCTGAGATTTATGTACTTTTGATATTAATTAAATACTTATTCCACTTTGTTATTTATATCATGAATCAGTTAACGGCTTAATCATTAGATTCCATTGTTGTTTTTGAGTATTGGCTTGCTTAGAAACCATGTTAGGATCCATCACGACCATTGGTAGGATTTTGGGTCTTCAAAAGTTGGTATTAGAGCTCTAGGTTTTAAAGGTCTCATATGTCATGGGTAGGCCTAGTAGAGTCTTGTGGATCAGTACAGAGATGTTAATATCTATCCACAAGATGTTATAGGGTTTTAGGAACTTCCCTTTTCTTGATTCCTTGTTGAGCATTGATTATTGATTGAGCCTGAATTCTACCTTCTACTTTCTCATAGATGGTGAGAACATGCGCTTCAGCAGCTACAAGTGATGGAGAGGTAGTACCACAGACTATAGTTGTGAGGGGTAGGGCTCGGGATAGGGCCAAGGCTTCCACCAGTGGTCGCACAGTAGCGATTAGGGGGTAGGACATAAACCAGAGCCTAGTAGCATTTTAGGGTAGCATCAATGGATCTTGCGGATCTGGTAGAGGATCAGATTATTAATGATCATGTTGAGGCTCCAGTGCCAGCTCAATATCCAGAGGGATTCACTGTTGTAGTGTTATTTCAGGAGGCCATGGTCAAGATGGCTTTTTTTATTGTCGCTTTGACTCGGGCTGGAGTGATTCTCGTGGCCCAACCACATCTCATGATGGAGGGAGAGTTTAGAGCTTTTTTACTCGTACTACGGAGCAGCCTATTATAACATCTAGACTTGTGGTTATGCTTGCTATGTCTTCTTATAAGAAAAAGAGGACGAAGAGGTTTCAGAGGTTATATCCTTCATACTTTGATGGCGATGCTTCAAAGGAGTGCAGGATTTTCTAGATCGATGTAATCAAATACTTTGCAACTTGAGCTTAGTATAGTCTAATGTGGCGGGCTACACTACATTTTAATTTAGAGGGGCTGATAGGAGATGGTGGTAGACTTATGAGCTGGCTAGGCCAACAAGTTCACCTCCTCTTACATTAGCTCAGTTCTCACAGTTGTTTATTGAGAGGTATGTCTCACATACTAGGAGGGATAAGTTGAGAGGCTAGTTTGAGAATCTTCTGCTGGATCACATCACTCTGATTAAGCACGAGGTGATATTCACAAAGCTGTCTTGTCATACTGCTATCTTGATCCCCACCGAGACGGAGATGGTAAGGCGATTTATTGAGGGTTTAAATTATGGCATAAGTATTTCTATGGCTCGAGAGTCAAATATTGGGACTACTTTCCACCAGACCATGGATAGCTCAGAGGAACGAGCATATTCATAACTAGGGGAGAGAGGTTATGGTAAGAGATAAGAGACCTCATCATTTTGGTAGCTTCACCGGTACCTCATCTTGAGGTAGGGTTTAATTTGGTAGAGGCCAACATGGTAGGACATCCCATTCTACAAAACATGTAGCCCGTGGAGCAGTGGCATGGTCATCCTTTAGCACTCCAATTCTATCTTCTTTCAATGCTCTCCCTATGAGATCATACCGCGCTCTGTCTATTCACGGTTCTTCTAGTGGGTATTCAAGCCATCACAGCCAGGTTCACGTTCTACAACCTCAATCAGTTAGAGGTTCTCATGAGTGTAGAGATCTTGGCCACTGAAGAGGCATTTCCCCGGCTTGTTAGGGGTGAAACTTCACATATATCTCAGCCAGCGATTTCCATACCAGCTGCTCCATCCCTTGCCCAACCAGTAAGAGGGGGAGGTCATGCAGCTACAGGCCTTTCTAGAGGAGGGGGCCAAGTTGGTGGTGTTCACACTCGTTTCTATGCTTTTCCATGTAGACCTGAGGAGATGGCCTTAGATGCTATGATCTTATGCATGGTTTCGGTTTGTCATAGAGATGCAATGGTTCTCTTGATATTCCTATTCATGTTTCTGTATTTGTTGGCGATTCTGTTGTGATAAATCATATATATTGGTCTTATGTGATTATCATTGAGGGTTATGATACTAGGGTTGATTTTCTGTTGCTAAATATGGTAGATTTTGATGTGACTTTTGGTATGCATTGGCTATCTCTATGCCACGCTATTATTGATTATCACGCTAAGACAATGACGTTAGATATGACGGGGTTACCATGGTTATAATGAACAGGTTCTCTTGGTCATACGCCTAATAGGGTGGTTTTATTCCCGAAGGCTCAACAGATAGTTGAGAAGGGGTGTTTGGCATATCTAGCTTTTGTTAGAAATACCAATGCCGAGACTCCTACTATTGATTTAGTCCCAATAGTGAAGGGAGTTTCCCGATGTGCTTTTTCAGACCTACTGGTATGCCACCCAATAGGGATATTGATTTTGGTATTGATTTTGTGTTGGGCACTCAACCTATATTTATTCCACCGTATCGCTTTGCTCAAGCTAAGTCAAAGAAATTGAAGAAGCAATTGCAGGAGTTGTTTGATAAAGAGATTCATTAGACCGAGTGTTTCCCCTTGGGGTGCACCTGTGCTTTTTGTTAAGATGACGGTTGGTTCTATGAGGATGTGCATTGATTATAGGCAGTTGAACAAAGTCGATATCAAGAACAAGTATCTAGCGCCTCATATTGATGATTTATTTGATTAACTTCAGGGTGCTAGAGTGTTCTTTAAGATTGATTTGAGATTGGGTTATCACTAGTTGAAGATTAGGGCTTCTGACATCCCTAAGATTGCTTTCAAGAATCGTTTTGGGCATTATAAGTTCTTGGTAATTTCCTTTGGTTTGATTAGTACCCCAACAACTTTCATGCATTTTATGAGCAGTGTGTTGCAACCTTATTTTGATTTTTTTGTCATTATATTCATTGATTATATCATGGTATATCTGAGGATTGTGCTTCAGATTTTGCGGGAGAAGAAGTTTTATGCTAAGTTTTCCAAGTGTGAGTTTTGGTTAGATTCGGTTACATTTTTAGGTCACATGGTGTGTAGTGATGGTATCAAGGTTGATCCGAAGAAGATTGAGGCAGTTTAGGGTTGGCCTAGCCTACTACAACTCCAAAGATTAGGCATTTCTTTGGTTTGTCAAGGTATTATCGTCATTTCGTGAAAGGGTTTTCATATATGTATATAGTCTACTGTGGTGCTTTGCATGTTGGCCTTGGTTGTGTGTTGATGCACGATGGTAGGGTGACAACCTATGAGTCGTGCTAATTGAAGCCCCATGAGAAGAATTATCAGTTTCATAATTTAGAATTAGCAGCTATTGTGCATGCACTTATGATTTAGAGGCATTACTTGTACGGTGTGTATTTTGAGTTTTACACTGATCATTAGAGTCTTCAGGATTTGGTCAACCCAAAGGATTTGAATTTAAGGAAGCAAAGGTCGTTAGAGTTATTGATGAATTGTGATACTATTATCTTGTGTCATATAGGTAAGGCGTATATGGTGGCAGATGCTCTGAGTAGGATGGAGGAGAGTATGGGGACTTTGGAATTTATTCCAACTGCAGAGACACCTTTAGCTATGAATGTTTAGGCTTTGGTCAACAGTTTTGTAAGATTGATATTTCCAAAACTAGTAGAGTTCTTGCTTGTGTTGTTGTGCAGTCGTCCTTGTTTGAGCACATTAAGTCTTGTCAGTATGATGATCCTCATTTTCTTGTCCTCAAGAACATGTTGTTGCGAGGTGTGCTAACGAGGTGGTCATCAGTGACGATGGTGTATTGCGACTCTAGGGTGATATTTGTGTTCCTAATGTGGATGGTTTGAGGGAGTTGATTATTGAGAAGGATCACAGTTTGCAGTATTCTATTTAAATAGGTGCTACAAATATGTATCATGATTTCAAGCAACGATATTTGTGGTAAAGGATGAAGAAGGATATTATTGGGCATGTTTAGCGGTGTTTGAATTGTCACCAAATCAAGTATGAGCATAAATAATTTGGTGGTTTGTCGCAGCGACTGGTAATACTAGAGTGGAAGTGGGAGTACTATGGACATCGTGGTAGGATTGGCACGGACCTTGAAGAAGTTTGATGTTGTTTGGGTCAATGTGGACATATTGACTATGTGCATTTCATTTCGGTCATGACTTCTTACGGTTCAGAGAAGTTGGCTTAAATCTACACCTGAGAGATTGTTCACTTGCGTAGTGTGCCTATTTTATCATATTCAATCGGGGTAAGCAGTTCACATCTCGCTTTTGGAGGCTGTTTAGTGGGAGTTGGGTATGCAGGTAGCGCTTAACACACATTTCACTAATTGATAGATGGGCAGTCCGAGCGGACCATTCAAATCTTTGAGGATATGTCAAGGGCCTACATTATTGTTTTGGGGGCCAGTGAGATCAGTTTCTACCGTTGGCAGAGTTTCCTTACAACAACACCTACCAGACCAATATCCAAATTTCTCCATATGAGGCCTTATATGGGAGGTGGTGTCTTTCTCTGCTTGGTTGGTTTGAGCCTGGCGAGGCTAGGGTATGGGGTACAGTGTTAGTTTATGATTCTTTGGGAAATGTGAAGTTGATTTAGGAGCGACTTTCGTACAATGTAGTCTAGGCAGAAAACTTATGCTGATAGGAAGGTTCGTGATGTGGCTTTTATGGAGGGTGAGAAGGTTCTTCTTAGAGTTTTGCCTATGAAGGGCGTGATGGGATTTTGGAAGAAGGGCAAGTTGAGCCCTCCATATATTGTCCCATTAGAGGTTCTAGCGAGAGCTGGTGAGGTGACGTACATGATTGTTTTGCCCTCAGCTTGTTGGGAGTTCATCCACTATTCCATGTTTTCATACTTCAAAAGTATCATGAAGACAAGTCACATGTGTTGGATTTTAGTTCAATGCAGTTAGATGAGAGTCTGGCTTGTGAAGAAGAGTCGGGGGCCATTTCGGATAGGCAGGTTTGGAAGTTGAGATCGAAAGAGATTACATTAGTGAAGGTTTAGTGGAGAGGTCAGTCGATAGAGGAAGCGACTTGGGAGACCAAGCATGATAAGCAAAGCAGATATCCTTATCTTTTTGACATTCCAGGTATGATTCTAAACCCGTTCTAGGATGAACGTTCATTTAAAAGGGGGAGAGTGTAATGACCCGATCGTTCGTTTAGCGTTTTACAACACTGTTCCCCTATTGGATATTTTTCGTATGTTTGTTTGATGTTTTGCTACTTGCGGGGTTGGTTGGTTTGGTTTCGGGAAGATTTGAAAGTAAATTGGAGCCCTTAGTTCTATTTTTGGAAAGCTTAAGTTGAATGAGTTGACCAAGGTTTGACTTTGAATAGACAACCTCAGATTGATGATTTGATCCAATAGGTTCGTATAGTGAATTTTGAATTATGCATATATTCAGATTTGGATTTGGAGGTTCTAGAAGGATTTGGCTATATTTTCCAAAAATTAGCAATTTGAAGAATTAGAGTTTGTAGGTTTGACCGATAGTTGACTTTGATGTTATCAGGTTTATGTGTTTCGGGACTTTGGATAGGTTTGTTTCGTTTAATGGAACCCGTGTGCAAAGTAGGAGTATTTTCGTTTGAGACTTCGTGGTGCTGCTTTACTTTATCTGATTCGCAACACATGAAGTCCCCCTTCTCTACTCATTTATATTTGTCTATGTATTTTCTTTCTGACAAAGGTTGTGGTTCTATTGAGATTATATACTCTTGTTAGATGCTCGTGACGATGTTGTGATCTGGTCTTGGGAGAGTTAGTGAGACAATTGTGGTCGTGTTTACACCCTGTCTGGGATTCATGTGCTTATGATATTGATTTAAGACTTATTCCGCCTTGTTATTTATATCATAAATCAGTTAATGGCTTAATAATTAGATTCTGTTGTTGTTGAGTGTTGGCTTGCCTAGCAAGCAGGTTAGGTGTCATCACGATCATTGGTGTGATTTTGGGTCATGACAATAGTCCTTTCTAAAAGTGCTACATTGTCTTAGATGTGTACATCTTAACACAATTTATGAGACTAAATCACAAACATGCAATGTATTTCCTCCACCCTGTTGGAAATATCAGCTTTAAAGTCATGCTTAAGACCTTCTTGAGCTTTTTGAAGATCACTTCCACGTTTTCCATCAAAATCACACAAATTATCCCAATGTGAAAAAAACATCATCACAATATCAATAGGCGTATCTATTCCCACCTTACACATAAAACTACCTCAAACTGAGACGCTTTGTCTGAAGAGCCCTCCAATAAATCCCAACCTATTTATTTCATCTCTCAAATTCTGCAAAGTCATACCAACACTGATGTAGTAGTGCCCCAAGTCTGGCACGATCCAATGCATAACTCAAATTGTCAACAAGTGAAACATCATGTGGCCCCTCAAGCAATAAATCTTGAAGCTTGATAACCCCCCAAATCTTATCTAAGAACCAACTGCTCTACTCAAGTCCCTAACGCATAACCGAACATGTCAAATAACCTGTTTCCTGTTGCACATCATCCCCTTTGAAGAATTAACTTTGCCCTTAGGCAACATAGTGAATATTTTCTCATTCCATATTACACCCACAAAGAGCAACAAAAACGAGTCATTCAACAATCTTGTCATGTCAACCAGGTGTAGTACATCACACATCCGAAAATTCTTGTACAGGTCCACCTTGATGCCACCCTTCTCAAGTCATAACTAATCACATATGCGCACCATAGTCTAGGAACTATAACAACCCACGCACATATGATTTGATCATCGATGTTAAGCTTCCCCACTTGGCTTAAAGCCATAATTAGATCATCCGAAAACTTACAATTAACTTAATCTCATCAATCCACCCTACCATCTCACTAATACTCAGCTCAACTCTCACAAGCTCGCGTGATACCATTCATAGCACATTTCAAGTATTCCATCCAATGTACACTTATCCTTGTGAAAATTGTGTCATCTTGCTCAATCTATGTAAACTCTCATTAATGAGTTGAATATTTCTAGATGTTTATGAGCCTTATTTGCGGGATTTGATTGTAGTTCTAGAGGTTTTGTGTATAGATATTGGTAACTCAAGTCACTTTATGCAGGAACAAGCAAGAGGGATACATGGAGGAAAAACAAAGAGAAAAAAGATGAAAAAGTTCACTTGAGAGATACACTACAATGCAACTGAAGGCATAGAGCGCATGAGAATGTGCAGCAAAAGGTAGAAGAAGCTACAGACTAGACGTCTTGCACGCCATTCTGCGCACCCATGATCCCTGCCGTGTTGCAGCGCATAATGCTGACAGGATTTTTAAGTCGGGATTTATTTTATAATTTGTTGGGAATCCTCCTAACCTATATAGGGCCTAAAATCGTCCCAACCTAGATATCTTGGAACTTTGGAGCAACTTTTGGAGAAAATACGGCAAAATAACAGTGAGCACTTGAGAGATTCAATCAAAATCAATTTATTACAATTTGGGTGTAATGTCTTCTCACTTTTTGAATACTTTTGTGATGAACTTCTCCTTCCTTATGGAGTAGTTTTATTTTTGACATGAGATGATATATCGATTGTCAACTTAGTTTTTTACTTTTATTTGGATGCTAGAATTCGTCAATTGCTTTGGTTGAAAATTGTGGAGTGAATTATCTTTCTTTTCGTTTGGAAGAAGAATTGTTTGATGAGTGGTTTCACTTGATTTATTGAGCTGCAAACTTCAATTTCTTATAAGTAATAAAAAGAGGCTTGGGAATTGAAGCTTCATGTTTATCTGAGGAAACTATTTGAAAGAAGTTCTCTACAAAGAATTGTTGACATTTTTTAAGCATGCATTCACATCTTTGCATATCATCTTATCTAATAGAATGAATTTAATCGAAAGAAGAATCTCTCTTTAATTAGATACTTAATACAATTATTGAATTCAAAAGAATCAATTATGCCTTGGAAATGAATGTTGAGTAAAAGGTTAAACTCAATAAGGTTGGCGATCATATATTTATCGAGTATCATTTCGACGATCATATATTTATTGAGTGTCATTCTATCTTTTTTCTCTTATTTATATGTTTTAGCATTTTTAAGCCTTCTCCGTTTCTGCAATTTTGATCCTATAATAATGCCTCAGAGGAGAGGAGAGGCAACATGGAATTCCAGGCAAAGTATTTTCTTTTTTAAATAGTCTTTTGTACATAAGATATTCATGGTTAGACACTCGTGGCTATCAACCATTCCCAATTCAGGAGTTTATTTTCCTTAATAGTGCTCAACAAGAATTACTTGAACACTATTTGAACCAATATCTTCTATACTATATTTGACAAACACGAGCTTTAGTTGTTATACATCGGTTTTGCTTTCGGTCACTCATCGTAGTCCATTCATTCCACTGGATAGAAAGAGAACTCTTCATTAAAATCACATAAAAATCGCATAAAAAATTATACAACCTCGAACCTCATCACAGGATATAGCCTACCTGTTTATCCTCAATGCAACAACTGTTTTTGACCTTAACATTGTTACAAACTCTATATGATCAGTCGATCCTCCCAGAGTATAGCTCTTAAACACCTAACACTTACTACACAAATGCTTGCTACCCAATCCAAATTAGCAACACTACCCTCCATTATCATCTAAGGCTATAGAGACACCCATTCAATTCCAAAGCAACAACTGTAAAAATATGGCTATATTGTAGCTCATTTTACCATCACTCTCATATCTAGGGACATACTGGGCTAAAGTGTCCTACATCACAAGCTCAATCATTGAGTCCCCTAAGAATGAATTGAAGGAAGCAAAAGATTTACACTTCAAGATGAAACAATGACACACGATAAGGAAAGAAAGAGAAGTTTCCTAGATGTCCTATTTCCTTTCAAAGAGAAATATGGACGTAATTATACCGATCCACAAGTCCCTATTATACATTTCTTATGACTCATAGAACCTATGAACCTAGATATCTAATACCACTTGTCATGACCCAAAATTCCACTAATATCATGATGGAACCTAGCCCAACCTGCTAGAAGAACCAGCCAACATACTAACCCAATAAACAAGATAAAATATAACAAGTCTCATGAAATATCATAAGCAATTCAATAATGTATGGAAGCAGAAAAAACAACCACAGAAATGGTAGTATCACATCATGAGAAACTATAATCAAATAATAAATAAACTATCTTGTAACAATCCGATGGATCGTTTTGTGTATTTGAGTCCCGTTTTCCCTTTCGATGCTTCCCGTTTGTGTATTTATGATTGTGTAACTTGCGAGGATGGTTGTTTGGGTTTCAAGGAGATTTTGGGTTGATTTGGCAAACTCAGTTTTGGCTTGGAAGCTTAAGTTGGAAATGTTGACCGAGGTTTGACTTTTGTGAAAATAACCCCGAAATGATATTTTAATGGTCTTAATAGGTTTGTATGGTGATTTAGGATTCAAGCTTATGCTCGAAATTGAATTAGGAGGTTCCTAAGTTGATTTGGCTCTTTTCACTAAAAGTTGACAATTTGAAAGTTTAGAAACTTTCTAAGTTTGACCATGGGTTGACTTTAGAGCTATCAGGTTCAAAAATTTATTCTGAGACTTGAAATAGGTCCGTTTTTTCATTTGGAACTTGTGTGCAAAGTTGACGAGCGCAAAACACACACTTAAATTCTACTCGCTAATCAAATATAGTATAGTATAATATCGTATCCACATGGATTAAATTTAAACAGTATTCTCGTAATTTCTAGCTTAGTTGCTATCAAAGATGGTCAATAGTTGAAATTTATAAGATGTCAAACAAAACGTTACTAAGAATCTAAGGCTATTGACTAATGACAATCGAAACAAGGAATAAGCAAAGAAGGATATCAATGGGAGAAGATAGGGTATTGATAGGATTGGTGCAAGATAATTGTTCGGGATCTAACTCTAGATAATTTACTTCTAATCTTCAAGTGAGTCTCTCGAATTCACTCACTTATTAGTTCAAACGTTCAGCAAAATCTCCTCTCTCGATTAAGTCTTAACCTTACAAGATGAACAAAGTTAAGCACGTGAAGATATGCAAGAAATGCGTAATGGATTGGTCCTTAGAAAAACCTCTTTCGATTATTCTACAAACTAGGTTTAATCAGTGATTCAATTATCCTATTTCGATTATTTAGAAGATTCTATGAATTCAACCAACAATATAATGTGAAGATATCATAAGGTATGCCTCTCTCGATTACATGAACTAGTGCATAAAGATGCAGCAATTAAATCATTCCAAAAATGCTTCAATACATAAAACTAGAGTTATACTCCACAAACAATCATCAAGACACACATCGATCAAACCCTAATTGGAACTACTCCATAGTGGAGAATTTTGTTTATCACAAGAGTATTATAAGAACAAGAAGACATTACAATTCCCAAAATCAACCAAAGTTCCGTATTGAATGAATTGGATGAAGTATTTAGAGTCTCCATTGTTTCCTTGCCTTCTTCTCTCCAAAAGTTGCTCCAAAATCCGAGATACCTTATTTTAAGACGATCTAGGCTTCATATAGATAAAAAAGAGTCATCTCCGAATTTACAAAAAAAGGCCTGGGTAGAACTCCCGGAAGCGGACGTGCGCGGCCGCGCACATGGCCGCATACCTCTGGCAGTACACTATGTCACTTGCGTGCTCAAGTGCGCAATAGAGGTGTGACCGCGCACCTCTGGCACTGGGTTTTCCTCCTGATCAACTCTTTCTCCTTCCACTAAGTACACTATTCGTCCATTGATCCCCAAACACGATCCCGACTTAATTTCTTGGGCTTTTACTCAGACTTTAAAGCTCCAACTAGCTCGAATTAGCTCCACAATATCTACATAAATCAGAATCACTTCTACAAGGCATAAAACACAAGATAAGTTCAAAACACTACCAATTAAAGCTCAAACATAAATAAAGTACAGTGAATTAGAGTGCAATAAGTGATTAAAATACGAGATTATAGCCTACTATCAAATGTTTGGCATCATTCCGAGTTGGTTTGATAGTAATCAGATGCTTGGTTGTGATTTAGCGATTCATGAGTTTTATTGTTAATTATATGTATTTGGGTGTTCGATTCCTGGTTTCGAATGTTATTTTGGTGTTTTGAACTTGCGAGTGATTTCATACGATATATTTAGCTTTGTATGATATTTGGTGTGGAGCCTCGGGGGCTCGGGTTACTGGAGTGGCTTCGACTGTTTTAGAATTTGCTAGTTCTTTGCTGGTGCTGCAGGTCTCGCAAATGTGAGATCCTGGTCGCATTTGCGAGGTGGGTATTGAATTTGCGAGATTGGATGGGTGCTGGGGTATTTGCTTTTGCGGACTACTGGATCATATTGGCGATGGGGCAACAAGGCAGGGATGACCGCATTTGCGATCAAGGGGTCGCTTTTGCGAAGGGGACTGTCTTCGTAAATGCGAAGTCTGTGTCGTTTTTGCTACATTCCCTGTGCTCAGCAGGCATCGAATATACGATCATTTAGTCATATCCACATATCCCAGGTCGCATTTGCGACTTCTACAAATGAACAAAAAGATGAGATTTTGGGACCTAGTCTCATTTTATCACATTATCAGCCCTAGACTCGGTGGGAGGCAATTTGAGGAGGGGTTTTTCATACAAAGCTTGTGGATAAGTGATTTTGACTTAATTTTGATATTATAACTTGATTATTTATGAATTGTAACATCTAATCCATACGATTTGGAGAGAAATTTCATGGATTTTTGAATATATTTTGAAAAATAAATATTTGAGATTTGTAAGTCGATTTGGACTCGGATTTGAAAATCAATCCCATATTTGGACTTGTGTAGTTATGGATAGTCAAGATCTACTCCTCGACTCGGGTTTTGACCGGGTGGGCATGTGATTGACTTTTGTTGACTTTTTGGAAATTGTGTATAGATTTTAACTTTATTAATCGAAATAGGTTTCTCTTGCATTGTTTATTATTATTAAGTCATTGTTTCCTAGATTTGGTCTAAGCGATTGTGAATTTTAAAGGAAAAATATTTTTAATGTATGATTGGGGCTATTTGAAGTAAGCATCTTGTCTAACTTTGTGTCAGGGAATTACCCCTTAGGCTTTGGTATAATTTGCATTATTTGTGCTATGTGAAATGACATGTATACGAGGTGACAAGTGTGTACACGGGCGTATGTGTGGTTGATTATCGGAATAGAGCTTAGGCTATTAATATGCCTTGAACTGGGGTTGTTTGTTATATAGAACCTGCTTTGTTGTGAAATACTCCCCGCACTGTTATGTTATTGTTATGATTCTTGTACACATTATTGTTGAGTCGTGGGCTATATCTGGTTGTGACTTTGGTATTATTGTTTTGGCGATGTTATGGCATATGTGTAAATGTTGTGAGAGTTGATTGTTGTTGTGTGGGGTGAGATGCGCATGCGGCAATATAAGGAAGGTATTTCATTGTGATATGCATGAGGCGAGATAAGAGTGGCATTCCATTGTTAATGTGCATGCGGAGACATAAAGATGGCTTGTTTGGGAATGTTATGAGATATATCAGGATGATTTTATGTTGTTGTTCATGTGTTGGAACCGAGGGTTGATGTTTTGATAAACAATATGTTTTCCTAAATGTTCCACCTTGTGCTTTATTAGTGTTGGTTGAATTCAATATGTTATCAGATGCCCTGGCCCCATTAATAATGTGTTGGCGAAAATGGTTCATTTTACATTGAGTTGTTGGATACACTCTTTGAGATTGAAGATGTTTGTTCTGTTATGCTTTCCATTGTCAGTTTTATATGGATATCTTGCACTGGTTATTTGACTAGGGAGTATCTTGACTTGAACCTTGTCACTACTCCATCGAGGTTAGTCTTGATACTTACTGGGTACCGACTGTGGTGTGCTCGTAATAAGTTTCTGCACATTCTTTATGTAGATCCAGGTACTCGGGTCAAGCTGATTGATAGGATTACATGCTAGAGCTGGTTGGAAACTTCAAGGCATCCCTACTATATGCTTGTAGTCCTCAGAGTCACCCTCCTTTTATTTCTTTATTACTGTTTATGTATCTCAAACAGTGATGTATTTTCGAGACTTCTTATGTATTCTATGTAGAGCTTATGACTCAATATTATCGTGTTTTGGGATTTTGACTGTTGTATTCCCGTTTTGGTTATGTTGTGGTATTTTTAAGCTTTTATTTAATATTTAAGTTGTTATATTCGATTTGATCTCCTTTTATGATAGGCTTACCTAGTCTTAGGAACTAGGTACCATCATGACCCTTAAAGTGAGATTTTGGGTCGTGACTTATCTATGACGTAAAACAATTAATATTTGAATGAGAGCAAAAACAATGAAAAGATAAGTGAGAAGGTGATTCCAAACTACGAATCTAAGCAAGGCAACTCACCATGAAGTCTCCAAGTGTTAGACCAACACTATCTCCTATGTCCCTCTGGTATTAGGAATAGAGTCTACATAAAAATATGCAGAAGTATAGTATGAGTATGATAATCAATGTGTACTCAGTATTATCAAGTCTAACTCTAACGAAATAATACCGAGGTTTTGACAAAAGATACTCACTTCTCAAAAATTATATAGTTCATAAACACATACAATAACTGTAATGACCCAAACGATTATTTTGGGTATTACAACCCCTCCCCCTATTTGATATTTCTCATAGATTTATTTGATATTTTATGAATTACGAGGATGGTTGATTTATTTTGAGGACGATTTGGGAGTGAATTAGAACACTTAATTTTATTTTAGAATCTTAAGTTGAAAGAGTTAACCAATGGTTGACTTTTCAATAAACAACCTCAAAATTGAGATTTGAGGATTTTACAGGTTCGTATAGTGATTTTGAACTAGGCATATATTTGGATTTGGTTTTGATTGTTCCTAGAAGATTTTGACTCTATTTATCAAAAACTGATAATTTGAAGAATTGGCGAGTTCATAAGTTTGACTGATAATTGACTTTTGGGTTAGCAAGGTTTGACTGTGCTTTTGAAACCTTTCATAGGTGATAATGGTTGAAATGAACTTCTGTGTAAAGTTTGGTTGTGATCCAGAATATCTAAGTATAATTCAATCTCGTTCGACAAAGTTAGAACGTTTCTAAGTTAAGGAATGGATTTGATCTTTGATTCTTGGTTTCGTTGTTGTTTTTTGATGTTTTGAGCCTTTATACAATTTGTATGAAGTATATGAACTTGTTGGAATGATTAAAAGGGGTATCAGGGGGCATGGGTGAGTTTCAGGATAGTTTCAAACCATTTCTCTTAGTTTTACAACAGATGATCTGTTGTTATGTTGTAGTGTGTCGCGATCGCGGAGAAGGGGCACACGATCATGGAGAAGGAAAGGTGAAAAATATTGTAGTTCTTTCCGATCGTGGAGTGTTAGGTATATGCTGGTCATCACGTTCACATGCTTGGATTCGATACCACATAGGTCGGTAGGTGCATGAACATCGTGTTCATGAGCATTGGATCATGTTTGCGAAGCATTGCAGTGGTTTGAGCTGAAGGCTTTCACGATTCCAGAAGGAGAGCCGCGATCGCGTAGAGGCACTAATCAGCTGTGCTACGCGATTGCGAGGGCTCGATCTCGACAGCGATGAAGGATCCATGGGCAGTATTTAAAGTGTGAAATTTTTGGAGTTTTGCCCACTCTCTCATATTTTGAACCCTAGACTTCAAGAGAGGATATTTTGCAAGGAGAATTTCATCCAAGGCATGAGGTTATGTAATTTCTACTTATTTGTGATTATATTTCAAGAATCAACATAGACTTTGAACCCTAAAATCGAAGATTTAATGTTTAGAAATTGGGATTTTGTTATGAACTTAAGAGGGTGAATTTGGGGGTTTTGAACTTGAAATTGGAACCTGATTTGGGATCATATTATATATTTTGAATCATGGTGTTAAGGGTAATCAATATTTTTGATCATATTGATTACCCTTAACACCAAAATATTTATGTACTATTTGGCTAGATACGAGTCATTTGGTGGTAGATTAGTAAGGAAAAATATTTCGGAATGTTAAATATGTTCTCCGGTGGAGGTAAGTCTCTTGTCATTCATTGTAAGAGGGAATTCTCCCCATAGGTGATCTATTTAATACTTGTTGCTTTATTCGAGAGCTACATATATGTGAGTTGATAAGCGTGTATACGTTAGCTAGTTAATGATCATGTCCAAGTAGAATTAGGCTTGTAGTTTGCCTTATTTGGATTGTGTGAATTATTTATCCATGTCTCCTTGATGTTATGATTACATGGGGGATTTAACTATGATTAGTGTTGCGACCAAACACACTCACGCAAGTATACGTGGTTATCAAGTAATAGAGTAGTGAGTATAGTATCGTTCCCACGGAGACTTATGATTAACTTTTAACTGATTCAAACTCAAAAAACTTATCGATTCAAGAGATTTCTCACAAAATTTGTAAGTAACTAATTTTTACTACCTAAGAAACTATCAAGCAATGAAATAACTAGAGATCAACCAAAACACTTAAGCATTTTCGGATAAAAATCTGTAGGAGAGGATATTTCAGGGTCATAAGCTAGCTAACAATCTTGTCGCGTTCTCGGCATAAAATGACTAATTGATTTATCTGGATTGTTGATTGACAGGGTTGATATTACTTATAAGAATCTGTGGAGTTCTTACTCGCATATTCAAGCTAACCTAATGCCTATATGTCTATGGAATTAAGACTAACAAGAATGCATTTACACTTCCTGTATTTCAACCAAGCAAGGCAATTCGATATATTTCTATACTAATTGTGAATCCGTTCCCCGATGCCCGGGTTCAAGAACTTGCTCTATTTAATCCTATATGCAATCTAGAATTCCCACTTTTGAGTTCAACTCTAGATTCGTAGATAGTATTTCACTGTTAGCTACCCTGCAAAATAATTAAGAACAGAATTAAATAAACAACCCAATATGATAAAACCAAGCTCGTCAATTTAAACTTCAAACGTCAACATTCATGTAGCACCCATGACCCCAAAAATAATAGGGTTCTTAGCCACTCATGTTCATACAATCATCAAAAATAATGTTTTCAAACATAAAATCAATGAACACTAAAAGAAGAATGGACAAATTGATCAAATCTGTGCTCCCGAATATTTCGTACTTTTGTTTCTCTCTCAAAGTCACGTGCCCCTCCCCAAAATAGGTTTAGGTTGGCTTTTATATGAGTTGGGGGCGTCTTGGGGTTGAAATAACCGAGCCCCGGTCGAAATAGGACAGATCCGTATCACCAGTGTCCAGGGCAGCATGGGATGCTGGGATTCTTCAACATACTGTTTTGTGCGCCACAGGTAGCGCCCCACGCTACTTGTGGCGCTCAACTAGGCACTTTTGCCTTCTCTTCCTATTTTCGCTCCAATTCGCGCACTTTCGTCCCAAATTGCATTCGAATGATTCCTACACATAGAAACACCACAAATGAGCACAAATCATTATATTATACATCTGAAATCTACGAGACATGAGCACAATGCAAGGCAATATATATCAAAATATGCATACATTAAGCCGAATATCAATTAGAAACCATACTTAGAGTTATGGCTTGTTACTTAATCAAGTTGAACTGTCATGGAAAGTTGAATTACATGATTAACTGTAGCCACTCTTATCCATGTGAGAATTCATCCCTATTTTTATTGATATGTCCAAGTGAATATTATTTAAATTATTTAATACGTATATGCATGAGTTTGGAGAGTTGGATATTGAGGAAAGTTGAGGATGTTGGCACTAAGTACACCGTGAGAGGATAGTCATAATTGATTATTGATTGTGATATGATTGATGCTTAGACTTGGATACGTTCCTCCGGAGTCAAGTGATTATCCATGTTACTTTGGGCCCTGTGAGCATAGGCACCCAGATGGGTACTCGATTTGGACATGTGGACTGTGTCGGGCACATGGATTGTGGTTAGTTAGGTGCATTTATATTAAGCACTCGTGCAATGCTGAGTGTGCGCGATTGTGAGGGGTACTTGTACCACGCACACGGGGCATGCTGAGTATGTATGGTTGTACCTTATGCATTCATGTTAAAGCATACTTTTACCCGCTATTTGATACACATCATCCTTTATGCAAGAAATTAAATATTCTATATCATACAAAATTTCATTTATCTGAAAAGCATGCCCAAATTTCACATTTGTTGTATCTCTACCCTTGTACTTATTTGATGTTTCCACGCTTTCTTTCATATCCTATTTATGCTCTCTTCTTTATTGGATTGTTAGCAAGTGTCAGTTTTAACCCCTCGCTACTACTTCTTCGATGCTAGACTTGATACTTACCTAGTACCATGGTTGTTTTACTCATACTACACTTCTGCAAATTTTTGTGCAGATATTGAAGCAGGTACTAGTGGTATCTATCCCTATTTGTAGTAGCTTACTTGGAGACTTCGAGGTGGGGTGCCTTATATGATCTGACCCGCAACACATGGAGTGCCCCTTCCCTACTTATCTACCCTGTCTATTTATCTCCTTCTAGACAGATGTTGTTGCTTAGTGAAGACAATATACTCTTGTTAGATGCTCGTGGTGATGTGCCACCGAGTTTTGGATTGTTCAGAGATAGTTGTGATCGTGTTTAGTCATTGTATTAGACTTACGTATAGTATGATTTTATTTTGAGAGTATTCCACTTTCCTATTTATATCTTGACTCTATTAATGACTTATAATCTACTTTCATAATTATTGTTGAGTGTTGGCTTTCCTAGAAATTAAGTTAGGGGCCATCACGGCCTTCAATGAGTTTTTGAGTCATGACAAGTTGGTATTAGAGCCCTAGGCCTAATGGTATCACAAATCACGAAAGGCCTAGTAAGGTCTTGTGGATTGATACAAAGATGTTAGTATCTATTTGCGAGAGATTATAGGGATTTAGGAACTTTCCCTTTCTTGATTCCTTATCATGCGTTGATTATTGTCTGAGGCTAAATCTTTCTCTTCAACTCTCTCACATATGGTGAGAATGCGTGCTTCAGTAGCAACATCAGATGATGGAAAGGTAGTACCACCATCTAGAGCCGGGAGGGGTAGAACCTGAGGTAAGGCTATGGGTCCTACCTGGGGTTGCATAGATGCAGATGAAGTGGAGCATCCATCGCAGCATGTGGGCACACTGGGGAAGGGTTAGTGGACTCACTGGTAGATCATGTGGAGGTTCATATTATTGATGATCATGTTGAGGCTCCAGTACTCACTCAACATCGAGAGGGTTTTGTTGCTGCACCTGTATTTCAGGAGGCTATTTCCAAGATAATCAGTTTCATTGATGCATTGATTTAGGCTGGAGTAGTTCCAGTGGGCCCATCCACATCTCAAGTTGGAGGGGGAGCTCAAACTTCTACCACATGTACTTCGGAGCAGGTATCATTGATGTTTCAGACGCTGAGAGTATCAGTAGTCTGTGGCGAGCAACCAACTGAATCAACTAGACCCATGATTATGCCTACCATGTTTGCGGATGAGCAGAAGAGGATGGAAAAGTTTCAAAGGCTACATCCTCCTCTCTTTGATGGTAGACCTTCAGAGGATGGAGAAGATTTTCTAAACAAATGCCATTAGGCGCTTCACAATTTGGATTTGTTATAGTATAATGGAGTAGACTTAATAACATTTTAGCTGAGAGGAACTACCAAGATATAATGGTAGACTATGAGCTGGGTACACTAGCAGGTTCATTTCCTATTTCTTAGACTCAGTTGTCGCACACGTTTCTTGAGAGGTATATCATACTCACCAGGAGGGATGAGTTGAGAGGTCAGTTCGAGCATCTTCAGTAGGATTGCATGTCTGTGATCGAGGATCATGCGAGTTTTATGGATTTTTCCTATCATGTTGCTTTCTTGATCCCCACTGAGGTACAGAAGGTGAGGAAATTTATTTAGAGTTAAGACTATAAGTTACGTTTGCTACAGCTTGAGAGTTAGAGATTGAGACTACTTTCTATCAGGTCATGGAGGTAGCTTGGAGGATTGAGCGTATTTGTATTCAGAGGAGAAAGGTCATGATGAGGGATAATATGCCTTTTCATTTTGATAGTTTCAGTGGTACCTCATCTGGAGGTAGGGGTCAATTTGGTAGAGGCCATCATGGTAGACCAGCTCATTCTGCACAACATGTATCTCATGGTGAAATGGCTCGTTTGTCTTTCCACACTCCAGTTCCATCATTTTTAGTGCTCTTCCAGTGGGTTCATACCCCGCTCTATCTATTCAGGGTTCTTCCTATTGAAGACCCAATGACCATGAGGATGTGTATTTCTCCTTTGGGTGCACTGATGCTATTTGTGAAGATGAAGGATATGTCTATGAGGATGTGTATTGATTACAGGTAATTGAACAAGGTGACCACTAAGAACAAATATCCATTGCCTCGTATAGTTGATTTGTTTTATCAACTTTAGGGTTATAGGGTGTTCGCGAAGATTGATTTGAGATTTGGCTGCTATCACTTGAAGATTAGGTCTTCTAACATCCCTAAGATAACTTTTAGGACTCATTATGGATATTATGAGCTCTCGGTGATGTCCTCTAGCTTGACCAATGGTCGAGCAGCTTTCATGCAATTGATATGTGTTCCAACCATAATTGGATTCTTTTATCATTGTATTCATTGTTAACATCCTGGTATATTCCCATAGTAGAGAGGAGCATGAGCAGCATTTGAGGATTATATTTCAGATTCTGAGGGAAAAGAAGTCGTATGCTAAGTTTTCCAAGTGTGAGTTTTGGCTAGATTTCGTAGCATTCTCGGGTCACATGGTATGTAGTGATGGTATCAAGGTTGATCCAAAAAATATTGAGGCGGTTCAGGGTTAGCCTAGACCTACTACAGCTTTGGATATTAGGAGTTTCTTCGGTTTGGCAAGGTATTATCATCATTTTATGGAAGGGTTTTCATCTATTGAAGCCCCAATGACCAAGTTGACTCAAAAAGATTTTTCTTTTTGATGGTCTGATGAGTGTGAGGAGAGGTTTTAGAAGTTCAAGACTGCTTTGACTACATCCCAATTTTGGTGTTTCCCATAGGTTTAGGGCCATGTATGGGGTATTGTAATGCTTTACATGTTGGTCTTGTGATTCTTTATGTTACCTATAGGTTTACCATATAGGGATAGGATCCGCCCCTCCGGAATCAGGTGATAACCCATGGAATTTGGGCCCTGTGGGTGCAGGCACACAATACATGCTGAGTAAGGGGCTTATGTCAGTCACCCGTTCAGTGCTCTGTATATGTGTGTGTGTGTGTGTGTAAGGGTCCATGGGTATCTTGCTAGGTATCGTGAGAGTGTGGAGACTATGATTGAGGGTACTATGTTCCAAGCACTTTTAACGTACTGAGATTTTGTATCTCTGATATTTAAACTAGGATTCTTGGTTGATTTGGCATGTATATCTGACATGCAGGCATAAAATTGTATTATTCCTCATGGTAGTCGGTATTTTATGTCTCCACTTTATGTTCAGAGCTTGATATTATTATTCTATATTGTTGAATCCTTGTTTAAGTGAATCCTTGTTTAAGTGAATTATGTGGATGTTGATGCCTTGACTGTTATATTTGAAACACATGTCTATTTTCCTCCTGTTCTGTTAAGTTGAGCCTGTTATTATTTGAGTTGGTTTTCTTTATATGTTATTATTCTGGTGTTGTTGCTATTGTTAGTTGTGGAAAGTGAGCATCGGACCTTGCCATGCTCGTCGCTACTTTTATCTCGAATTTAGACTTTCTACTTATTGAGTACATAAGGTCGGTTGCACTCATACTACGCTCTGCACTTCATCTGCAGATCTGGGGGTTACTTATTGGGGCGGTTGCCTATGAGCAAGATCCATACAAGCTTTGAGATTTTGAGGTAGCATTGCTATTCCACTCGCAAACCTTGAAGTCCCTTCTTTAATGTTATGCTCTTACTTTTCAGTCTTTCTGACAATATTGTATTTTATTCAGGCTTTGTATTTAGTATTCTACAGAGCTCATGCACTTGGTGACACCAGATTTTGGGGTGGATTCATTTGTATTGACAGTTTTAACTTCAGTTATTTATACAATTCCGCTTTTGAGACTATTTCTTATCACAATTGAAGTTTATTTCAGCATAATTGTTGTTGGCTTGCCTAGCAAGCGCTGGTAGGCGCCATTACGACTCCGGTGGAAGTTTTTATCGTAGCAAGTTGGTATCAGAGCACTAGGTTGCCAAGGTCTTACAAGTCATGAGCAGGCCCAGTAGAGCCTTATGGATCGGTATGAAAACGTCTGTACCTATCTTTGAGAGTCTATAGGGCTTTAGGAATTTTCCCCTTCCTTGCTTCATTATCGTGCGATTTTATCTCAGCTCGAAACCTATATCTTTAGTTCCTTCCTACCTATTTTATACGCGAATTTGAGTACTCTATGTGAGTTGGGAACCGGCGAGTTGTGATGATGACACTGTGGTGCGGGATGTTTTCCTCCATGTGATGAGGTCAAACTTCTATTGTCGCTTTGTGGATGAGTTGCCATCTGTTGCAGCCCTAGTGTTGGTGTTGCCCATGGGTTACATAGTATATTGTGATAATATATGCATTGGTCTTGACGCGGTGTGAGCGTAGACTAGTAGGGTGATTGATTAAGCTTGCAGTCATAGAATTCTATGAGAAGGATTACTTGGTTCACGATTCGGAGTTTGGCATTTGTTCCATTAAAGGCGATACATTCAAGCTATAGATGTTAAGGCTCTAGTCGATAGATTTATGAGATTGGATATTTCTGAGTTGAGTAGAGCTCTTGCTTGTGTTGTTGTGAAGACATCCTTGTTTGTGTGCATCAAGGATTGATGGTATGATGGTTTCTATTTTCTCGTCCTCAGGGACACGATATGCGAGGTAGTGCTAAGGAGGTAGTCCTTAGTGGATGGTGTGTTGTGACTTTCCTGTCTGATTTGCATTCCTAATGTTGATGATTCGAGGGAGTTGATCTGTAAGGAGGCTCGTAGTTGTGGTATTCTACGCATTCAGGTGTTATAGGGAGGTATCGTGATTTGAGGCAGCATTATTAGGCATATCTCATGGTGTTTTATTATCAGCGGGTTGACAACAAGCATCAGAGACCGAGTAGTTACTGCAAAAGATAGTTATGAAGTAAGAGAGTATCATCGTGGATTGTGTGCTAGATTTTCCATGGATTTCGAGGATGTTCGATGCTATTGGGGTGATTATGGATAGTAAGGGCATTTCATATTAATGGTGACTCTCACATTTGGAGAGTTCGAAGTTGACGAGAAGGGGTTTGCTTGAACTACTAAGGGATTGTCCTTGATTATCATCTTGGTGTGCATGATGTCTTGAGTTAGGATATGCTGAAAGATCTTCTAGTTGTTCATTGGTGGAATGAAATAGATTTTTGTAGCTTGTGTATGAGTATGGACTTAGGAGAAGTCATTGATTACATAATATTGTACCTTGGCAGGTCATAAAAAGATGTTGATATAAGGTCACACATGTGGGCTATCTGATGTGTGGAAGTTAGCGGTTGCATGATTTCTTATGAGGTTCCTATGAAGAGTTTTACACTCTACTAGATGGGTTGCATGTTCTACGATATGGGTTCATATAGCTTGTGGAAGATGGCAAGATTGTCACGAGGTCGAGTGTATATTTGGGTTGATGATCTGGGGTGCATTATCGTTGGTGCACCATATGCTTATGAGATATTCAGCAGAGTAACAATGTGGGATCATGGCAGTTGAAGAGGAGCAATCATTATGGGTTTGTTCATTATGTTGCTGTGTTTTAGAGCCCAGTAAGGGAGTCTACCATCGGTGATTGGGTCACTTAGTCATGTGTTATTAAGAATTATGGACTGAGGGACTTTTGTGGAATTGATACAATTTCAAGGGGAAAGACTTCAAGGATGATTCGAGCAAGAAATTTGTTGTGTGCATGTTGTATTTCACCTTGGTGATATATGGAGCTTGTGGGTGGACTCGTGTTCAATACTTATATTTGGAGGTAGTGTGCAAGGGAAGGATTCAAGCGATTATTTTCTTTTGGAGTATTCTTGTGCTAATGGAGCACTAACTCTTCGGCATGATTGGTTATATATTCTAGACTAGGAGTAAGTGGGTAACTCTCAAGAAGGTCCTAGTGGATTCAAAATTCAATAAGTGGCACCTAAGGATTTTTTAATTTGTGTGTGACCGAAGATTCAAGATTTGTTTTGGTTTGTGGAAGAGAATTGAAGCACTTCTATATCATTATCATTTATGTGAGGCAGTGTTTCGGAGATGAAAGGAACAACTTCAGATTCAGTGAAGGCCTTTTTAGAGCAAGTATTTCGATTTGAGGTACTATTTGATGTATAAGAGGGAACCCAGTGTCTTACAAGTCTTAGGAGGACATGATTTCACAATGGGATCACCTAGGGTGAGTTTTGATTGAGGTCTACAGTGTACTTGGGAAGAGTACCATTGTCGTGAAGGCGGGTCATGAGTAATCTAAATGGGTTAAGTCCGATTAGCAGTGGTTTGGTATAGCATGGTAATTGGATTGAATGCTTATGGTTTGTTGTTCAGGTTTTAAAGGAAAATTATGAGTTTTAGACAGCATGGGATATACATGATGTTTAAGAGAAGGCTAGCACTATTTTTGGTATTGCCCAAGAAGGGTGCATTTTTGTGGAAAGTGCCTTGTGTATCAGTGTCGGATACTTGACTAATACTATAGAGATTGCAAGGTTGGTAGCCGTTGATGTTCATGTTTTGCTACTTTGTGCGGAAGGTTATGAGAGTATCCCCCGTGGAATGATTTTGAATGTGTGATGTGTTGGTCTTTTTAGTGAGAGAGTTAGAGATTAAGTATAGATATTTTGGTATTCTCGCGGTTTGGAGATCATGTTTATGAGAGGCAGACTATACATATAATTATGGACTGTAGACGTGTATTCAGGATTTGATAGATGATTGTATGTGTCGGGGATAGGGGCGCTGCATACCTTTGGATTGCTACTGACTTATTTTGGAATGATCAGAATCGGTTTGGAGGCCATTGGTAGGCCTAATAAGGGTATATGTTCTACATTGGATTGAATTCGCGTATTTAGTGCAGCATTTTCTATGTGTGTATCATCGAGTGGAATGGATGTTATTCATGCCTTGATCCGTTTCATATGTTACTTCTTTATGTCATGATGGGTTATGAGACTACTTGGTTATTCACACACATGTTGTGGTTCTGCTTAGGCCTTGTGGTGATATTTGAGCAAGATGGCTCTTGAAATGTTGATTTTCCTATTGCACCTTAGTCGTGCTTTTCCTTCTTCCGTAGAGCATTATGCTATCCGTCTTCCTATGGTTATTTTTATCCACTATGCATGCTTGTTGTGGTTACACATGTGTTTAGTGAGTATGAGCATTTTGGCTCGATGGCTTTTCCCATGTGGATTGATATATGTGTATCGGGTTACACTCCGTAATGGTCTTATGTATGGATCAGGTTGTACGTCGCAACAGGGTTATATTGGATATGATTCCTTGTGTTCGTTTCTTGTGTTTTGTTTCTCCCTTGTGTGATGGATTCATAGCATTATGCTCTTACTATTGTATCCATTAAAGCTTGGTGGATGGTTCCCTTTTTGGTTCACTTTCCATTATTGTTCATATTTGAGCAGTTGCTAGTTGGCACACGGATCACATCATACGAGGTTCTTGATGGTATTGGATGTGGCCTATCAGTAAAGCATCTTGTATTAGGTGAGTCGAGATTATTGGACCTGGAATTGGTGCAATCAGATTTGTATAATAGATGTTGGGAGAAGAATGGCATTAATCAACTTAGAATTTGACAACAATTCTTGTCGGGCGAGATGATTCCTTGACTTATAGATTTGATGGGTGCTTATGAGTTTCTACAAGTTTCTTTTATCATTTACAATATTGCAAGTATTGGAATAAGGTTTTATTTGTCATGAGGTATATTACCTATACCGGGGTTGGGTATGAGTAGCTGTTATGGTCGAAAGATGTTACTATAGGTATATGAGTTATGAGGTACTTCATGTGGTTACGCCTTAGGAATACATTTATGGTTTGTTACAGCTTGTGGATATTGATATAGTGTATTTATAGAAGAATTTAATCTTAGAGGGAGCTCCGAAAGATAGAATTTTGTCCTATGGATTCTTAAGCTAAGGTTGAAGGAAGAATTTAGTATGGATTATGTAATGGCCGTATGTAGTTTGAGGTGACGTGAGATCACACATGGGCAGGTGCATGATGAGTTAAAAAGTGATTTTGGCAACTTTAGAATTACTCTTGGCATGTTCGAGGATGAATGTATGCTTAAGTGGGAGAGAATGTAATGACCCAATCGTTCGTTTTGAGCTTTAGCATTTCGTTCAACATTTTGATACTTTGAGTAGCTTCATTTTATGCATTATGATTGGCGTCTATAGTTGGTTTTGACTTTCGAGATGTTCAGAGTTGATTAATAGGAGTAATTCTCAATTTGAAAGCTTTCAATTAGAAGAGTTGACCAAGGTTTGACTTTTAAGTAAACAACCTCAGAATCGTGATTCGATGGTTTAGTAGCTTCTTATTGCAATTTTGGACATAGGCATATGTTCGGATATGAATTAAGATGTTTCTAGGAGGATTTAGCTCTATTTGTCGAAACTTAACGATTTGAATAATTGGAGAGTTCATAAGTTTGACCGGTAGTTGACTTCGGTGCTATTAGACTCCTATTATTGTTTTGAGACCTTGTATAGGTTCGTTTTGTTGATTGGAACTTGTGCGCATAGTTTGGCTGTAATCCAGCATGTTTATGTATGGTTCGGACGCGTTCGACGAAGTTTAAAGGTTTGCAAAGTTAAGAGAATGATTTTAATCTTTGATTCTCGATTTTGATGATAATTGTGATATTTTGAGCTTTTGGATAAGTTTGGACGATGTATTTAGACTTGTTGGATAGGGTCCCGAGGGGATCAGGTGAGTTTTATGGGTGGTTTCGGATCATTTCTCGGCCCTTTCAGTTGCTGGTTTTTGACTACAGGTGTATATCAGAGCTTTGGGACACATTCACAAAGAGTAAATTACAGTTTTGGCCTTGTGAATCGCTATCCCGGAGGTCTTGTTCGGGATCCGCAGAAGATATTTTTGTTCTTACTTACTGACTTCAGGAGCTTATATCATGCAATCCATAAGGAATTTGGAGATAATCCAACAATAAAAGTAGTAGTCCTTTGTGTCTAGTATTCTAAAGATCAAATTGTTTTTCATTTGAAACTTTTTATCAAAAGTTATGTCCATCAAACTAGCGGCTATCAGGAGAGAGTTGAGAAAGTTTATTCAGGTTTGTTCATCGCGACTGCGAAGCTTCTTGGCTGTGATCGCGAAGGGTAAAATCATGCTAGACATTTTGTGAATCGTGATCGCAAGGTTGGTGACTGCGATCACAGAGAAGGATGACTGGCAGGGCTTTAAAACATCTGATTTCGGGATTTTGAGTTTAGTTTCTTCGCTTTTTGAGTTGTTGGAGCACAAGTAAGGTATTTTTGGCGGAGATAAATACCCAAATCATGAGGGTAAGTAATTTTATCTTCTTTTTTTAAAATTGTTTATTTTGTTTAGACATGGCACCTAAATTAAGGATTTGAAGAGAGAAAATTTGGGGTTTTGACTTGAACTTAAGAGAATGAATTTTTGGGGTTTGACCATGAAATTGAAGTTGATTTTGTAAACTAATTATATATTTGGACTCGGTAGGTTATGAGTCATCGAAATTTGGCATTGGTTTCGGATTTCAGGCACGAGAGCCTGGGTTGACTTTATTGACTTTTTTGGAATTCTTCAAAGATTGAAGCTTGATGGAGTAGGATCACTTCCTATGGCATTGTTGACTTCCTTGGATGATGTTTGGGTGGTATTTGTGTGATTAGAGATCTAGATAGAGGTTTTGACGCGATTCGAGGTTGCAAAATAGCCGAATGAGGTAAGTGTCTTGCCTAAGCTTGGTTTGAGAGTAATTTTCCCACTGGTTGTGATATTTTATATGTGTGTGTGTGTGTGTGGGGGGGGTGACGTATATGCGAGGTGATGAGCGTATATGCGTGTACCGTAGTTGTTCGTGATACGTGTAGTGCTTAGACCATTATATGCCTTATTTTGCTATCATACTCTTTAGATATCGTGTTTTGTCCACTTGTATGACTGCGCAGGTTATTATTCATGCTAGAAATCGTGTCTAGGCTATTTGCTTAATTATTGAGGCATGATAGGGCTATTTTTGCTCTGCTGCACTATTTGTCTTGGTCGTAGTCATACCTTTTAGTCATGATATTATATCCGCATGTCATATCACCATCTTTGTATACTTCTTACGTATTATCTCATATGTTGTTAGCTTCCTTACTTGTGTGACATTGTTTTGAGTGGATTTGTGGAACATTGGGATAATCCATACAATATATTGATTCTTACACTGTGAGATATTGGAATATTGAGAGCTAAGCGGATTAACAATTTAGCTAGGGGATATAGAGTCGTATTGATATTGATATTGATATTGAGGTGACGCGTACGCCAGTACACATATTGGGATGAGTGGTATTGATAGAGAGGTAACATATGCGCCAAGCCATTTGGGCTGTGTTATGATGATCGTTGACTTTTGATCTGATCAACGCTTGGGCTAGGATCCGCCCCTCTAGAGTCAGGTGATGACCCATGGTCTTTGGGGCCTGTGAGTGCAAGCACACGTTATGTGCTGGGTGAGGGACTTATGTCAGGAACCCATACAATGTTGAGAGTGTGTATATATGTGTGTGAGAGAATCTACAAGCATCTTGCCAAGCACCGTGAAAGTGTTGAGACTATGACTGAGGGGCACTGTGTCCCATGCACTTTTAACGTGTTGAGATTTCGTATATCATATATTAAAACTATGATTCTTGGTTGATTTGGAATATATAACTGACATGCATGCTTAATGTTGTATTAGTGCTCATGATAATTGGTATTTGATGTCTCCACTTGATGTTTAGAGCTTGATATTACCGTTGTATTTGTTAAATACCTATCTAAGTGAATTATGTGGAAGTTGATACCTTGCCTGTTATATCTAAAAAGCATGTCTAGTTTTTCTCATGTTGTGTTAGGCTGAGCCTGTTATTATTTGAGCTGCTTTTCTTTATATGATATTATTGTACTATTATTGCTATTGTTGGTTGTGGAAAGTGATCATCAGACCGTGCCAAGCTTGTCACTGCTTTCAGCCCAAGGTTAGGCTTGCTACTTATTGAATACATTGGGTCGGTTGTACTAATACTACACCTATGCACTTCATGTACAGATCCAGGGGTTGCTGATATGTCACGACCCCTCCAATTGTGATGGTGCCTAACACACTTGCTAGGCAAGCCGAACATATCAATAACGAAAATAACACAAATCAAAAGCCTTCAACATAACATAATAGCGTCGATATGTAATAAATCTCCCCCAGAACTGGTAAATACAAAGTCATGCGCTCCAAAACAAAAATACAAATCTGGAATAATAAATAACATTATTGTTTGAATGAAAAACAACAGTACAACGGAAAAGAGTCACCAAAACTGTGGTCAAGATGCAGCTCTACCTCGTCTCTCGAATGCAAATCTCCGCAATAAGCCTCAGCTACTGGTGGCTCGGTCCAAGACATGAATCTGCACAATTAAGTGTAGAGTGTAGTATAAATACAATCTCCCAAGTACTCAGCAAGTATCATAACTAACCTCGGCGAGATAATGGAAGCAACAATTATAAATGATATGCTGTAATCACTTGTACAGTTCATTAATTTCAACAAGTACAGAACAATGATATAATCAAGTCATGAATCACAGATAAACCACCTTGGTACACGCAATAACTTAACATATTCTGCTCAGTCAACAATCTATCAGATAAAGAAGATATGCAACAAATCAGGTAAACAACTAAGAAAATTACAAGTAAAGATAAAATGCAATAACCAAATCAATACTGGACAGCTTTTCCTCAGAATCTCAATAACCGAACAAAACCACTGATCAACCTTCCTCAAACCGCATGTACACCATCAAGAAGAAACATGAGAGGGTGAACCTAGAGGGATAGATCTATATCCACACACTGCATGGCATATCACATGCCAATAATCATAAACTGCCTGGCGTGGCCACATGCTCAATATCACAATCCGTCTAGCGTGCTCACATGCTCAATATCACAATCCCCCGACATGGTCACAGGTTCAATATTACAATTCGCATGGCATGGTCAAAGGATCAATATCACAATCTGCCCGATGTAGTCATGGGCCTAATATCACAATCCACCCCGAGTGGTCACATGCTACATGTTCAATCCATATCATATATAAAACAAATATACAAGAATACATGTACATTATCAATGAACATCAAATTTCATACTCCTGGACTTGTGTAAGTGACATGGTAAGGTGTATTCATGTGCAAAGTGTTCTAACACAGCTCAATTAGGAAAATACATCATGAAGGTAGCAATTATCAGGTTTAAAGTAGGAGATTAGCCTCTATGTAACCTAAACTATGGCTCAAGTAGCTCACAATATGGGTACAAATATAAGAAACATCACAAGCTTTAAGCTTAGCAACTAATTCAAGGCATTTCATAGTCTAAGCACTACCCCGAGCATGAATAATATCTCGTTGCTCGCACATAGGATGAACCCCACACATGTGCGCCATCCATAGCACATAGGTATCACAAATAACTCGGGCAACTAGTGCTTCAACCAAGTTTAGGTAAGATACTTACATAAAGCAAGCCAAATCAGTACTCTAAGAAGCCCTTCCCACGTGAATCAACCTCCGAACGACTCGAATCTAGCCAAAATAACTTAGTAATATCAATAGAAGCTATAGGAAACAAGCCCAAACAATAAAGCTAATATCGTGGTTCAATTATGCAAAATCAACCCAAAAAGTCAACTCCGGGCCCATAACTCGAAACCCGACAAAAACTCACAAATTCCGAACACCCAATCCGATATGAATCCAAATATATGTGTTTCATCCAATTTCCACCTCAAATCGACCCTCAAATCATCAAATCTCATTCTCCAAAATCATAGTCCAAAAACCTCCAAATCCCACCTTCAATTCATATAAATTAGGTGTAATAATCTATGGGTAAACAATATCTAACACCAAAATCATGTAAGGATCACTTATGCCTTCAATTGTGCTGAAAAGCCCTCTGCCTCAAACAGAGCTCGTCAACTTCAAAAAGGAGAAAATAGCCCAGCCCTTCGATCTTAACTCCTGCCCAGTTAATCAGACTCAGATGTCACTTAACCACTTATGCGGTAATTAGATCGCATCTGTGATCCCCTATTGGGCACCCGATCTACCACTTCTGCGACTCACCAAGCACACCTGTGCTTCCGCTTTTGTGGACAAATCACTGCACCCGCGGTCCCTGCTCTTCCAACCCAAGTCCGCATCTGTGGAATAATCTTCTCCTCTGCGCTCGCGTATCTGCGCTCAACAGTACACACCTGCAGAATCAGCCTTTCCCAGTCACACACCTGTATTTGCGGCCATCCCGCCGCTTCTGCGGCCTCACACCTGCGGCCTATCCATCACAAGTGCGAAAGCACCAGAACCCAGGAACCATCAGCAATGCAACATAGTCTATATATGATCTGAAATCAATTCCAAACACACCCGAGGCTATCGGGACCCCGTCTAGCATACGAATAAGTACCAAAACATAACACGGACCTACTCGCGGTCTCAAATCACATCAAACAACATCAAAATTATGAATCGTACCCCAGTTCAAGCCTAAGGAACGATTAAACTTCCAATTACAAAACTCATGTCGAACCTTATCAAATCAACTCAAAATGATCTCAAATTTTGCATGTAAGTGCCAAATGATAATATGGAACTATTCCCACTTCTGAAATAACAATCTGAAGCCGATATCAATAAAGTCAACTCCCGATCAAACCTATCAACCTTCCAAAACTTTAACTATCCAACGTTTTCCAAATAGAACCAAATTGACCTAGAAACCTCCAAAACCAAATCTGAGAATATGCTTAAGTCCAAATTGACCATACAAATCTATTGAATCCATCAAAACACTATTCAGAGTTATCTACAAAAAGTCAAACTCCAGTTAACTCTTACCACTTATGCATCCAGCCAAAGGACTACGTGTCCCAATTCAATCCAAAACATCCCGAAACCTAAACCAACCATCCCCGCAAGTCATATAACCATAAGTACACATATTTAAAGCATTAAATGTGGAAAATGGGGCAAGAATAATCAAAACAACCAGCTGAGTCGTTATATTCTCCCCCTCATAAACAAACATTCGTCCACGAACGAGTCTAGAATCATACTTGGAGTATTAAAAAGGCAAGGATATCTCCTCTGCATCTCCTGCTCGGTCTCCCAAGTAACCTCATCGACTAGTTGACCTCTCCACTATACCTTTATAGATGCTATATTTGTCGACCTTAACTTTCGAATCTGCCGATCCAAAATGGCCAACGGTTCTGCATCATAAGTAAAGATATCATCGAACTGCACCTTGTTGAAGTCCAAAATATGCGATAGATCCCCATAATACCTCTGGAGCATGGAAACATGAAATACTGGATGAACTTCCGATAGATTAGGTGGCAAGGCAAGTCTTTAGGCTACTTCTCCCACTCTATCAAACACCTCAAAAGGAGAAATAAACCTAGGACTCAAGTTTCCCCTCTTCTCGAACCTCATCACAACCTTCATGTGTGAAACTATGAGTAGAACATTCTCACCCACCATGTAAGAAACATCATGAGCCTTCCTGTCAGCATAACTCTTCTGCTTGGACTGCGCTCTACGAAGCCGCTCCTGAGTCAACTTCACCTTCTCTAAAGCATCACGGACCAAATTAGTGCCCAACAACCTAGCCTCCATAGGCTCAAAACAAACCAACCGGAGAACAACATCGCCTTCCATATAAGGCTTCATAAGCAACCATCTGGATTATCGACTAATAGTTGTTGTTGTAGGCGAACTCTGCTAGCAGTAGAAACTGATTCCATGATCCTCCGAAATCAATGTCACAGGATCATAACATGTCCTAAAAACATTTGAATAGTGCTCTCTGACTGCCCGTCCATCTGGGGATGAAATTCCATACTCATCTCGACATGTGTGCCCAGCACACACTGCACTACTCTCTAAAAGTGCAATGTAAACTGCGTGCCCCAATCCGAAATAATAGACACGGGCAGATCATGGAGTTGAACAATCTCCCAAATATAAATTCTAGCCAGCTACTCTGAAGTGTAGGTAGTCATGACTTGAATCTCCTCAAGGTCCATGGAAGCCCAACCACAAAATCCATAGTGATACACTCCCACTTCCACACCGGAATATCAACCCTCTGAAGCAAACCGACAGTTCTATGATGTTCATACTTCACCTGCTGACAGTTCAAACACCAAGAAACATACTCAACAATATCATTCTCCATCCCCTGCCACCAATAGTGCTGCTTCAAATCATGATACATCTTCGTGACCCTATATGAATGGAATACTGCAAACTATGGGCCTCTTTAAGAATCAAATCTCGCAACACATCCACATTCGGGACATAGATCTGACCATGTAGCCTCAGTTCCCCATCATCTCCAATAGTAACCTCCTTAGTATCACCGTGCTGCACCATGCTCATCAAAACAAGAAAGTGGGAATCATCATACATACGTGCCTTGATGCGCTAAAACAAGAATGACTGTGATACAACACAAGCAAGAACCCTGCTAGGCTCTAAAATATCCAACCTCATGAATTGATCAGCCAAAGATTGAATATCTTATTCTAATGGTCTCTCCCCAACTGGAATATAAGCAATACTCCCCATGCTTTCAGCCTTCCTACTCAAAGTATTGGCCACCACATGAAGAGCGGTTGCTAAGTCTAAATCGTGTACTGTGTAGTTCTTCTCACAAGGATTCAACTAACCTAAAGCATTAGCAATCACTCTACTATCCTGCATCAACACACAACTAATGCCAATCCGTCAAGCATCACAATAGAGTGTATAAGAACCCGATCCCGAAGGCAAAACCAAGACTGGAGTTGTAGTTAAGGTAGTCTTGAGCTTCTAAAGCTTTCCTCACACTCATCAGACCACCTAAATGGGACACCAATCTGCATCAGCCCAGTCAATGCAGCTTCAATGGATGAAAACCCCTCTATAAAATGACAATAATACCCAGCCAACCCAATAAAACTCCATATCTCAGTAGAAGTAGATGGTCTGGGCCAACTCTGAACTGCCTCAATCTTCTTTGGACCTACTTTAATATCCTTACTAGACACCACTTAGCTCAAGAATGCCACCGAGTCTAACCAAAACTCATACTTGGAGAATTTAGGTTATAGCTTATTCTCCCTCAAAGTCTGGATCACGATCCTCAGATGTTGCTTATGGTCTTCCCGGCTTCGAGAGTACACCAATATATCATCAATGAATACTATGTTAAATGAATCAAGATAGGGCTCAAAAATGTTGTTCATCAAGTGCATAAAAGTTTTTGGGGCATTGATCTGCCCAAAAGACATAACCAAAAACCCATAGTGACCATAGCAGGTCCTGAAAGCCATCTTCAAAATATTTGAAGCTCGGATCTTCAACTGATGGTACCCTGATCTCAAATCAATCTTCGAGAATAGCCTAAAATCTCAAGATGATCAAACAAATCATCAACTACCTATAGTCAATGCACATCCTTATAGAATCGGTGCACCCCAGGGTGACATACTAGGCCTGATGAAACTGTTATCAAGTAACTCATGTAACTGCTCCTTCAACTCCTTCAAATCTACTGGTGCCATGTGATACAGTGGGATAGAGATGGAATGAGTGCCTGACACTAAATCAATAACAAAATCAATATGTCAGTAGGGTGGCATGCCTGACAGGTCTGCAAGAAACATATCTGGGAACTTGCTGACTACTAGGATTGATTCAACAATAGGAGTATCAACACTTACATCTCGCACGAAGGCCAAATATTGCAAACACCCCTTCTCAACCATTCGTTGAGCCTTCAAATATGAAATCACTGTACTCAAAGTATGAATAAGAGAACCTCTCAACTCTAACCTAGGCAACCCCGACATCGCCAACTTCATCGTCTTAGTGTAATAATCAAGAATAACATGGTACGAAGATAGCCAATCCATACACAGAATCAGCTTGAAATCAACTACACTATGCAATAAAAGATCAACCCAAGTCTCATAACACCTAATGGTAACCACGCACGACTGATATATATGATCCACCATAATAGAATCCCTCATCGGAATAGATACATGAATAGTAATATCTAAAGGATCACAAGGCATATCTAAATAATGAGAAAAATAGGATGACACATAAGAGTTAGTGGAACCAGGGTCAAATAAAACAGAATCATCCTCGTAGCATACTGAAACAATACCTGTGATCATGGCGTCCGAAGCAACTACCTCTGGCCTGGCAGGAAATGCATAGCAACGGGCTTGACCACCGCCTGACCGACCTCCTCCTCTAGGGAAACCTTGAACTGACTCAGCCGTACCCCTAGGTGGTTGTGCGGGTGGTGTAGCTACTAGTGTTAAAATCATAGGCTGCAAGCTTTGTTGTGGGACCCTACTTAGATGTTCAGGGCAATCACTCTTAAGATGACTCAAGTCTCAACACTCAAAACAACCCTCCTATGAGGCTGTTAACCTTGATAACCCAAATAAGTACCTGTGGAACACTGAGCAGTCGGAGCATAGTAACAACTCTATGCCGGCAACCCACTGAATGATGACTGAACTTGGTGAGCACTGTATAAACCGTGGCTAACTGATGAACCACGAGGAATCTAACAAGTTGCTTGAGCGAGCCTAAAAGGACGACCTCTGCTGTAATATAACTGGCCTCCAAATGAGGCACCACTAAAACCACCTGAACCATGGGGCCTCTTGGCCTTCGCTCATCTCGCTCAAGCCTGCAAATATTCTCTAACTGCTTAGCAATTACAACCACCTGGTCAAACCTAGCATCAGTCTCGGCCACTCGAGCCAAAGTGTAATGTAAACCATAGTTGAGGCCATCAATGAACCTCCCGATCTTCTCCCTCTCAGTGGGAACCAATAATACATCATGACGTGCCAAATCTATGAATCTCATCTTGTATTGGGTCATAGTCATACCCTCCTGGTATAGCTATTCAAACTCCCTATGCAACTCCTCTATGCAAGTCTGTGGAACAAAATTCTCTAACAAGAGAACTGATGCCATGTAAGTGGTGTTGCGCCAGCTGGCCTTCCTGACTTATAAGTCTGCCACCATCTGTAGGCTACCCCTTTCAGATGAAGAGTAGTAAAGGAAACTCAACTAGTGTCCACAATACGGGTTCTGTGAAGAAACTGGTGACACCGATCTAGCAAACCCTGAGTATCCTCTGACTCTCCTCCCCTGAACTTGGGAGGATCAAGACTCTTGAATCGCTCCAACCTCTTCTACTCATCATCAGCCATAGGTGGACCAACCTTGGCACGAGCAATAATAACTGGCTGAATTGGTAACACCCCAGTGTCTGATAATCCTGAGCTAGTTATTCTAGTGTATGGGCAGTGGGAGTTTGGGCTCCTCCCCTAGCCTAAGAGGTAGTTGGTGCAACTGGTATCATCCATGTCGGAGCCAAGTCTGTGCCCATGCTTAAGATCTGAACCAAGGCCTCCTAAAGACCAGGTATAATAATAGGTACCGACGGTGTCTGAGCTGGTCCCACCCGCTCAATAGTATTCGAAACATGCTCCTCTACTAAAGCGACTGGTAGCTCCACAGGTGCTGCTCCAGCTATAGTGCGGGGCCCACCTCGACCCTGGCCTCTTGTGGCCCAGACTAGTGGTACCGGTGCCTGCCGTCCGATCTGATTGAACGTGTCCTCACCATATATGAGAGAATAGAAGAGTAAAGGTTCAAACTTTGGAAATAACTAATCCATATGACAATAATGCAAGAAAGTGAAGTTTTTTCTAACAGTTCCGTAGTCTCTCAAAGATAAGTGCAGACATCTGCGTACCAATCCGCAAGACTCTACTAACTTTTTACGACTCTAACCACCAACCAGTCGCGATGGTGCCGAATGCACTTGCTAGGCACAACAAACATATCAATAGCAAATCGTAATAGCAGAAATGATGAAGATAATACAAGTCTAAAGCCATCAATATAACATAACTACATTTTGAGGGAATCTGCGTGTCACTCTTGTTCATATGCTATTGGCGTAGATATTTAGGGCACTGTCAGCATGTTCGAGAGGGTATGATTTCTTCAAATACTATAACTTGTTGTTGCAGATATGGGCTACAAAGCATTTCTTCCAAAGGGAGCCGACCGCCGACTATGTTGTCGGCACTAGCTATATGATCCACAGTCACACTGAGAGGATGAGGTATTAGGCCACACCACATGGTCATTTAGATTGGTGGGAGTCTTTGACCCGTCTGTCCGAAGAACATATCAACTTGAAACTTTCTTGGCTAAGCGACAGAGCAATTGTGAGAGGTCCGGAGAAGTATTTCATCGAACTAATAGGGCTAGAAGGGATTCAATCATATGCACCGTTGAGGGTCCGGAGGTTGTTTAGCTTGATTCAAGACATACCTATTTGGTCTAGAACGACTTTGTACGAGGACGATTACAATGGGAAAATTCAGATTTCGAGAGCAATGAGGCTCCAAGATGGTTGGAATGACCTGATCACGATGGGAATGGGACAAAACTCATGGTGCACGCTCGAGTATTTTGTGTGGATTAATAAAAAAGATCAATTGGCCAGGCCCAATAAGGAAGGATTAGTTAGATTGGAAGACTCCAGAGAAGCCTTACAAATATAACATGAGATCCCACCTCACTATCTTGTCACAACTACCGTGCACCAACAGGTATTCTTAGGATCGGTCAATCACATGTTGCCACAACCGGATGATGACAACCAGATATTAGAATACATAAAGATTGAGTTTGAGGCAGAACTAGAGGAAGATCCTAAATAGGAGCGGGAATACAACCATGATGATGTCGAGGACGAGATCGAAAACGATCTTAAAGAAACTCCAAAGGATGAAAGCTTGGGCGGATTTTCCTGGTATGACTATTAAGTTGTTGGTTGATTTCCTTTATGTACATTTAATTCCCTAAGGCAATTGTATAAGCCCATGCAACATTTGTAAACCTTGAAAATCCATACTGTAGGTATTTTCAAATGCCCTTTATCTTTGTATCAGTATTGAAGCCTTGGTAACCCATTTGTAACCAACAAATTCCATCAATGAAAAATTAAGCTTACTCTGGATCCGAATGTGTAGACATTTGGATATTCGTCAAACACTCTTGATATAGTCCTGCCTCCGGCAAAGAGAGGTCCTTAAATATTTTAGGAATACACTTGTTTGAATATGTGGAATAATTGACCAATGTAATAATATATGTGCAATCCCTGAATTAACTTCTATTGTTCTTTACTTTCTTTCTTTATCTCTTTATTGATCTATCCCCGGAACGCAGGTTGATTTGTGATTATATCTAAATTGGCCGAGCTACCGTATAACCTAAGGTCCAAAGGAAAGATAAATGCTACAGACGACCCAGTTGGAAATGCTCTGCTGGTAGCTGACAACCTAGAGGGATCAGGGGGAAGAGACGAAAATCGGAATGATGAACATGTCGCTCGAATGGAATAGGAAATGGAGTCATTAAGGGAGGAGGTACAACAGATCAGAGAGTTGGCACATCTGACTGTGATGATGTATCCATAACCACCCGCTTTCCTTCACTAGATTCAACTCCCGACCACTTTCATCAATCAACCTGACAACCAACTAGTACCCCGATTGCTGTCAACATGTTACAACCCATGTTTTCGTGCGTACGAGTCGTCATAAGTCAATTGATGTAAGCTCAGAAATNCATGATGGGGTGTTAAGGATGCATGGTCGGTTTTGTATATGAAACGTAGATGGGCTGCGTGAGTTGATTCTTAAGAAGGCCCACAGTTCGCAGTATTCCATTCACCCGGGTACCGCAAAGATGTATCATGACTTGAGGAAGCATTATTGGTGGAGAAGGTTGAAGAAAGATATAGTGGGGTTTGTAGCTCGGTGTTTAAATTGTCAGCAGGTGAAGTACGAGCACCAGAGATTGGGCGAATTGCTTCAGAGACTTGAAATTTTAGAGTGGAAGTGGGAGCGGATCACCACGAACTTCGTAGTTGGGCTTCCACGGACTTCGCGAAAGTTTGATGCTATTTGGATAATTATGGATAGATTGAACAAGTCCACGCATTCTATTCCAGTCGGTACTACTTATTCTTCTGAGCGGTTAGTTGAGATTTATATCCGCGAGATTGTTCACCTTCATGATGTGCTAGTGTCCATCACTTTAGATAGGGGCACGCAGTTTACATCACATTTTTCAAGAGCAGTGCAGAGAGAGTTAGGCACACGGGTTTAGTTGAGTATAACATTTCACCCTCAAATGGACGAACAATTGGAGCGCACTATTTAGATATTGGAAGATATGTTACGCGCTTGTGTTATCAATTTCGGGTGTTCTTTGGATCAGTTTCTGCCGCTAGCAAAGTTTGCCTATAATAATAGCTACCAATCTAGCATTTAGATGGCTCCGTATGAGGCTTTATATGGGAGACGGTGTCAGTCTCCGGTAGGTTAGTTTGAGTCGGGTGAGGTTAGGCTATTGGGTACTGAATCAGTTCAGGATACTTTGGAAAAAGTTAAATTCATTCAGGATCGAATACGCACGGCGCAATATAGACAGAAGAGTTATGCTGACCGGAAGGTTCATGATGTTTCTTACATGGTAGGAGATAAGGTACTACTCAGAACATCACCTATGAAGGGTGTTAGGTGATTCGGGAAGAAGGACAAGTATAGTCCTCGGTATATTAGGCCTTTTAAGGTACTTGAGAGGATTGGAGATATGGCTTATAAACTTGCATTGCCGCCTAGTCTATCGGGTGTTTATTTAGTGTTGCATGTATCTATTCTCCGTAAATATGTCGGGGATCCGTCTCATATTTTGGACTTTAGCATAGTTCACCTGAATGTTAATTTAACTTATGATATGGAGCCGGTGACTATTTTGGATCGGCAGGTTTAAAAGTTACGATACAATAATATAGCCTCAGTGAAAGTGCAGTGGAGAGGTCAGCCAGTTGGAGAAGCTACTTGGGAAACTGAGCGGGATATGCGGAGCAAATATCCACACCTATTTGACACTCCAGTTATAATTCTAAACTCGTTCGAGATGAACGTTTGTTTAAGACGGGGAATGTAATGACCCGATCGATCATTTTGAGTATTGAAGCCCCGGTTCCCCACTTACTGATTTTTCTGTGTTTAATTATAGTTATGTGACTTGTTGGGGAGGTTTCAGAACGAACTGGAACACTTAGTTCCAAGATTTAAAGCTTAAGTTGAAATAATTGATAGAAATTATGTGTAAACGGCCCCGGAATGGAATTTTGATGGTTCCAATAACTCTGTATGGTGAATTCTGACTCAGGAGTATGTCCGGATATGTATTTAGAGGTCCGTAGTAAAATTTTGCTTAAAATGGCAAAAATAGGAAATTTTAGTTTGGAAGTTTGGCCGGAGAGTTGACTTTTTGATATCAGGGTCGAAATCCGATTCTGGAAATTTGAATAGGACTGTTATGTCATTTATGACGTGTGTGCAAAATTTGAGGTCAATCGGATTTGATTTGATAGGTTTGGGCATTGAATGTATGAGTTGGAATTTGTTAGTTTTCATTAGGCTTGAATTGGGGTATGATTCATGTTTTTAGCATTGTTTGGTGTTATTTGAGGCTTCGACTACGTCTGTATTATGTTTTAGGACTTGTTGGTGTATTTGGTTGAGATCCAAGGGGCCTCGGGTGAGTTTCGGATGGTTAACGGATCGAATGTTGGACTTGGAGGTTTGCTTAAGTTTTTCCGGTGCACTGTCTGGTTTCCTTCTATGCGATCATGTAAGAAGGTTTGCGGTCATGCAGGCTAAATTGGATAGCTTGAATATTTGTGCTACGCGATTGGTTAGGTAAGTCCGCGATTGCAAAGCTGTTGGCCAGCAGTACTGGGCAAACGCATGGATTATGCCGCGTTCGCATAGAGTGAAGGAGGCAATTGGAAAATTCACGCGCTGTGCTATGCAATCGCGTATGGTCGTCCGCGATCGCGTAGGGTGGAGGAAGCTGTGCTTCACGATTGTGTGAAGGGATCCGCGATCACGTAAGATAAAATTATGGCAGGGGAAAATTGTTCTTCGCGATAGCGTGAGTTGGTCCGCGATCACATAGTGGAAATGACTGGGCATCGGAACTTATGTTATGTTCATCTCATTTTCCATTTTTGACGATTTCAAGCTCAGGGAGAGGTGATTTTCGGGAGATTTTCAATGGAAACATCGAAGTAAGTGTTCTTAACTCAATTTTGGTCAAATTACCCGAATCTATAGTTAGTTTTAGCATTTAATTGGTGTTTTAAGTTGGAAAAACATTGTGAAAACCCTTAAGGTTAAATTGAAGATTTGAGGGTTGAGTTGATGTTGGAATTTGGTAAAATTTGTATGGTTGGACTCGTGGTTGGATGAGCTCTCATAGTTTGTGACTTTTGTCGGGTTCCGAGATGTGGGCCCCACTGGCGATTTTTGAGTGGAATTTCAGATTTTTTTGGAAAATTAGTATTTTTATATGGAATTAATTCCTATAATTTATGTTGACTGTATCAAATTAATTGTGAATAGATTCGAGGAGTTCGAAGACTTGATTCGCGAGGCAAGGGCATATTGAAATAAAGAATTACACGGTTTGAGGTAAGTAACATTTCTAAATATCGTTCTGAGGGTATAAATTCAAGAAATTATGTGTTACGTGAATGGTTTGAGGTGACGCACATTCTAGGCGACGACGTGTAGGCATGCACCGTCGAATTTGTGACTTAATTGATTCCGTGAAGTTTCATAATCAAATAATCATGTCATTATCCATATATCCTCCACATGTTACAGGAATTGAGCTGAGACTCATATTAAAGCTCGTGTTTAGACTACGTGCTGATATTTTTGGGACCCGTAGAGGTTGTGCTATTGTTGAATTAATTGTTTAAAATTTTATTTTATACTCAGTCACATCTATTATTTGCATATCATATCTCAGTCTCTATTGCCATTCATTGATACATCATATCATTTTGTCAGGCTAATTTTCATGACATTATGAGCCCGAGAGACTAGAGACGTTAATGAATGAGGGAGGCCGAGGGCCTGATTGTGAGTTATATTTATGGGATCGGGCTGCACGCCGCAGCATGCTTTATATCGCTTGGGCTGAATGAGCCCCTTCGTAGTCTGCACCCCACACAGTGAGCGCATTGGATATTATATTTGGGATGAAGTTGCCTGGGAATGGAGTTGATATATATATTCACATTTGGGATGGTGTTCCCACGGCATGAAGTTGCCTTATTTATTTATTTACATTTGGGATGGAGTTCCCAGGGCATGGAGTTGCCTTATTTATTTATTTACATTTGGTATGGAGTTCCCAGGGCATGGAGTTGCCTTCTTTCATTTATATCTAGGATAGATTGGCCATATACAGTACTGAGTGACTAATTGTCAGTTGCTATTTATATTGAGGGGTGGATCTTCCGTGGGCTGGACTTGCCTGTACAATACTATGTGATTGAGTACTCTGAGAGTGTGAGTACCTGATGCTTCCATGGTAGTATACCATATACAGCATGTACATTGGCATGTAGATATAGAGATGCTATATTCCTCATATCATACAAAGGTGATTTATTTTACTTATACTGAGTAATCTGTTGAACTTGAAAACATGCCTACATTTTTGTACTGTTATTTCATATTGGACTGTACCTGTTGAGATTGTCACCACTTTTATGCCAAAGGTTAGTCTTATTACTTATGAAGTACACGGGGTCGGTTGTACTCATACTACACTCTGCACTTCGTGTGCAGATCCAGGTACTTCCGGATATGGCGGCTGCTAGGTTTTGGAGAATAAGTGTTGGAGATTATTGAGGTATCGTCTTGCCATCCGCAGACCATGACTCTCTTTTCTTTCAGTTAGTTGTATTGTTCTGTATTTCCAGATAATTTTTTATCAGTCAGACTATGTCATCATTTAGATGCTCATGTACTCAGTAACACCGGATTTTGGAGTGTATTTGTATCAATATTTTGGGAGTTTCTATTAAATGTAAATATTATATTTTCAATCGTAAAAGAATTTGTGATTTATTGAGGTTGTCTGCTTGCCTAGTAATGAGATATGCTCCATCACGCAGGTGAGATCTTGGGTCGTGACTGTGTCACATGTTGATTGGGTGAGTATTTATGAGATTTATATGTTTCCTACATCATTAGTAGTATTGGGTAGGTTTGGAACAAAGTTCTAGTTGATAAAAGGATAGTTACCAGTACTGTGTTGGATTATGGGTAGCTATTATGGTTGATGTTGTTGATATGGGCTGATGGGTGATGTGTTTCATCATGTGTTTATACCTTGTTGATTTATGCATGAGTGTTTACGGCGGGTTGCGGTTGATATGTTTATATGAAGATCAGGTTTTTCGTGAAATGCTTGGATGTTAAAATTTGGTTCTAAGGCTTATTAGTATGGGTGGAAGGAATAATCTTTAGTTGAGGTGGTGTTGTTATGCTTTTGAAGATTGGGGTGACGTGGGATCAACCGTGAGAATGTGTATGGTGATTTCATTCAGTGATTTGATTATTTCAAAATGGTTCTTGGCATGTTCGAGGACGAAATATTTTTTAGAGGGGGAGAATGTAATGACCTGGCCGTTTGTTTTAAGTATTGTAGCCTCGTTCCCATAACTATTGTCTCTAATATGTTCATTTGTGGTTACATGACTTTTCGGGGTAGTTGGTTTGGTTTCGGGTGTGTTTCAGAGTGAATTGGGACACTTAGTCCCAAAGTTGGAAGCTTAAGTTAAAGAGTTTACCGGAGTTTGACTTTTGTGTAGATGATCCCATAACTGTGTTTTGATTGTTCTGTTTGCTTTGAATAGTGATTTTGGACTTAGGCATATGTACGGATGTGAATATGGAGGCCCGTAAGTTGTTTTGACATAAATAGGCAAAAGTTAGAAAGTTAAAGGTTTGGAAGGTTTATAGGTCTGACCGAGGGTTGACTTTACTGATATAGGGCTCAAATTGTTATTTCGGGAATTAGAATAGGTCATTTAGTTCATTTGGGACTTGCATGGAAATTTTCAGGTCATTCTGAGGTGTTTAGGCTTGTTCGCCGTTAGTTTTGCATTTAGAAATGTTTATTAGTTCATCAGGTTTGAATTGGGGCGCGATTCATGGTTTTGGTGTTGTTTAATGTGATTTGAGGCTTTGAGTAAGTTCGCATTGTTTTTTGGGATTGGATGGTGTGATTGGCCATGGTCTCTGGGGCTTCGAGTGTGTTTCAGATGGGTTTTAGACCATTTATTCATGTGTTGGAACTTTTGATTTCTATGCTTCTGGTATCCCTCTTCGCGATCTCGAAGAATGTGTTGCAATCGCATAGAATCTTCGCTGGCAGGTGG